>KK113195.1:4224-53087 GCA_000611955.2 Stegodyphus mimosarum
AGTATTGTATTAACATTGTACTGTATTTTTCTTTTTATTATTATAAGAGTATTATATTATTCTTATTACTATATTATTTGTATTATATAAATGTGCTTATACAGAGACACATATATAACGTTAACGTTTATGTGCGTACATGGCGCAAGCTCCGTTTTTTCAAGAATAAGGCCAGATTTTGAACAATCTTTTCACTACAAAGGGAAAACAATTTTTTATGACAGAATAATTTTTGGTTGCATCCGATTTCATGTCTAACAATCAAATCCTATTAAATTATGAGCACGACTTATACCATTTTCCTTCCTTTCATGCTTTTATTATATTTTAATGTAAGTCCTGGTCTATTTTTAAAGCCGATGAGTCCATTCCTTCCCTACAAAACACTCGAACTTGTGAAGATTCGATGCTTCAGCGTGTTTATGAAGCAAGATCGCCAACTCAAAGACAGCTTTCCAATCCATCATAGCAGAGGGTAGAATGATTTTTGAAGTTGCAGCCCCTCGAACTGACACCCGCAGTAGAAATCTGACGATAGTTGGTGTTGAAAAGGAAAGGAGGAAAAGAAAATGCAGACGTTACAATCGAAAAAAAAAAAGAATATATATCGAGCAATTTTGTTCCTTTTTTCCCCCTGACTTTATTTATATGTTTATAGCATGCTGAAACTGGCATCGGAAGAAAAATAGAGCTGGCAGACTAAGAAGAAGAAAACTATTGCATGTATTCTCTATAATTTGCCCCACTTCTATTTGGTTAAGATGACACGGCGAGATTTTATTCCTAAGTTTATTCGAAAACTGTCTCTTCTATTCTAGTTTCGTTCAAATTTATGAAATTGCAGGAAGCTTTCCAAAGAAATAGGATGGATGCATGTTTGTTTTTCTTATTTTCGGTTTTATCCAGATATAATGGAAATCGCATTGTAGATTTTCGTATTTCAAAAGATTTCTTTTCTCGCGAAATAATACAGAATTGGACTAGTAAATGCATTTTCCTTGCGTACATTTCAAAAGCGAAAAGCGCCAAAGTTAGAATATGAAACTTGATATACTGATTTTAGAAATTATTGAACTTCTGTTTATCTGTAAATGAAATAAAAGTGAAATTTTACTCCCTCCGCACAAAAAAATACATTTATCTCCGGAATCATGAGCATTTGTTTTACGCCAGTTCGCTTTTATGAAAGGCTTATATTAGTTCAATTTCTCGATTAGAATGTAAGGAATTTTACTATTCCCATATGCATGCTTTTATGATGTAAATGATAATACGTTCAGCTGGCATTTAAAAGATCTGCAGTTTTGATTTCCAGTAATCCAATAAACTGGTTTCTCCTTTTCTTGATTTAAATATCCTAATAATCTCTTTAGGTCGTAAGTTAAGGTATTAGGGATGCCCATTAGTTACATGGGCCACCGGGTAACTTTGTTGGATACTAGCAATCTAAAACCACGCAAAGCCATAAACGTGGTCTAATTAAGACCAACAGGACAGCCCCTCTGCGACATAGTTAACAATGTACTCTTCAGCTGGAATGGCTCTATCATGACCTGCAGTATTTTCTACATTTGGTATTAATTATACAATTTGATTCATGTGAATATATAAATCATTCCAATAAATTTAACTTGTTGTTAATAACTGTGGCATCTTACTTATATTCTTTAATTACAATTTGCAGTCATACTGAGTTATGTAGTAACTGCACAATGCGATCTTAAAACGTTTTCGTCTTCAAAATTTGATTTTTATAGAGATTTTTCAATCCCTATACAAATCTATTCAGAGTTAGCCACATAAAATTACAATAGCAATCGAAAATGGTAAATCATCATATGGAGTCATTAAGAAATATTTTGAATCAGGAATCTTGGAAAATGGGTTATTATTAAATGAAAATTTAATTTCGAAACGTTAACTGCATTATTCCCGTTTCCAAAAATTCTTGGGAAGCCATTTCGCCTATTCCCATCTTTTCACGACTTTATTCAGCCGAGATATTAATTAGAAAATCTAAAAACACTAATTTTCGTCCTCAGGTTTCCGAGTGGCAACAGTCTTTCACGTTGGAGATGAAAACGCTTTATTTCGAAACGTGTTGTTATACCTCTCTTTCAAAACGTAGAGTTTGTCAAATCAAAAATTTGTAAGCTTCACAAAATCTATATATATAAATAAAAAAGTCTGTTTCTGTACTTGTTTGTTCGCGTTATTGATTTCTGATCAATTATGATGTTAGCAAAGTGCGGAAACCACATTAGATCTTATTATCGCTTTCAAAAAATATGCCAAATTTCAAAACGCGCCAACATATAAATTCACGTATATCTTCGAAAATTTTGAATAAAAAGCTCTGTTTTGCTGGTATACTTAGAAATACATATACTTTAAGCTGATGATAAAAATTTTATACATATACTTTAAGCTGATGATAAAAATTTTATAGGTCATAATTCAAAATTAAAATTTGTAAAAATTATTTTAAAATGCAAATTTTAATAATAAATCATTAAAATGGGCGAATTTTATTTTTAATGAACCTAAATCTCGAAATGCGAAAGGAGGAATCAAGTAAGTTTAATAAAAAATGAGACATTAATAACTATACATTAAATTCAATTGACTTTGAGAGCTGAAATTTTGAGAGCTAATATCTTAAAAACTATTCGTGCGATTTTTACAAAATTTGGCAGTTTGGCATAATTGAGTCGTAGAATCGAAATGTGGAAAAACAATTGGCATGCCATTTCAGAAAAATTCCGATTCTGTTTCAAAATACCTATATTAGAACAATGCTATATATAAATCTAATACATATCCTAAGTCGCGCTTTCGAGACATGAAAACCGGAAGTTGAATTTCGTCAATCTGCCCAGTGGAACAAGAGATACTGAACTATTTTTCTTTTTCGCAGTGTACGCAAATTTAGGTGAGAACCAACCATACATCAGATAAAAAAGCTCTTATTAAAACCCCAGATACAAAATTAATAAATTTTCAGAAAAAATTATTGTTATGAAATCAATAAAACATACATTGTTTGTCGCGTATCCATAAACTGTATACTTTGCCACAATCCCTTGTTTTCTAAGTCCACAGTAAAATATATTCTTTCTCTAAACTTTCAAATAGCACAAAGCACGAAATACAATGTTTCCATTGATGCTGTTGATGTATCTTAAGTATTTTTTCTACTTTATTGCTATTTTAGATATGGAATATTTTGCGAGAATAATAATGTTTTGGTTTTTGTGAAGTATTTCAGTCATATCTGAAAATTAGACGTATAATAGGCAGCGTAAAACTTTCGAATTCTTTTCTCCGCAGGCTTTATTTTTCCTCTGGTATTGACTTGTCATCTATCATAAAGTTCCACGTGTACATGTAATCCAATTCTTTCATTCTCGGTAATTTGAAAAGGAACCGCCTTCCAATCAGTTTACCTATCAACTACAAATGTTCTCTCGTATTTTCGAATCTTCCAATCCAAAGTATATCCTAGCTGAACGTTCAAATTGACAGCGAATAGAATGGAAGAAAATGATGCGAAATCTCATTTTCACCATGCACATGAAAACCAGGAATAAAACTCGCGAGAACAAAAGAAAAATGCTGGAGAATCATCTTGTAATGTACTAACACCAAAATAATGGAACGATGAAAAAAAAAAGCTGTACTATTAAAGAGAACACGTGAAACCATTACATAATCTCCTGCGAATGAAGAGTAGAAAGTAAGGAAAAAAAAGTGAGAAAAGCGAGAATTCATGGCACTTCCCTCCTCTCTGTGTTTAGATAATAAAGTGAGGAATAAGCGCGCACATCTGGAACGCTTGTCTCGTCATATATCGGTTGCTATAGGAACGGTACAATTTATCAAAAGGACGATTACGATAACTATACGCTACTTTTCTCGCCCATCTTCGCTTATTGTTCGGTTTTCTAGCAGAAGAGGCATCGCAGTGAATGCTTTTTGTACTAAGAATCTTTCAAAGAAGTTTTATTAGAATTTTAGATACTTAACGTACTTTAGAATAGGCCATTATGTTGTCCAAAGTTTATACATTTAAAACGCTATTAATTGCATTTTTTTCTTCATATTCATAAGAGCAAAGTTTTCCTTTTTCAAAAGCCATTTACTTGAAATACAAAAATAATTCTTACTCTTTCTATTAAACACTTAGTGGAACGTGTATTTAAACGAACACTGATTCTTTCTGATTTTTATATCATATATTTTTATCACACTTCTTTAAAAAAGAGATTTCATACCCTTCATACATAACTGAACTCATGAAAATGTAATCCTCAGTGATGTTAAATGGTAGGCAAAAGGTATAAAATTTATAATAGGGTTTATTTAAAGTAATAATAAAATTTAAGTACTTTTCCTTCTAGAAATGTGTGCTAAGTTTCCTTCTTAGCCATGTGGCAAATAAGAGTCATATTATCAAGCCAATATGAAAAATGCAACACAAGGTTTCGTCATTATATTGGGATTTCAGTGTTGTGTATAGAATTTAATTTATGTTATTAAGGATTTTAATTTGAATAGAATTATTTAGGTTAGAGAAGAAAGTAATTTTTTTTATTTAAACGTTTATTCGCTGTATGGTAATCATAAAGATTTTGTTAGCATTCTTAAGGCTCAAGAATTAAAGATAAGCTTTACAAAGGCTTTTTAGAATTAAAGAGAAGAGCAAATGTTTTAGCGAAAAAAGGTTGAATTGGGTTGAGTTGCTGAAGGTCAGTCTGAGAGTAGATGTGTTTTCAGAGGGCCGTGTATAAAAAATATTTTTTTGCGTTTTTATCCTGCTCTAACCTTTGTCTGAGGGGCTTAGAAGCATCAGGCTTGAAGATAAATTGGTTGCCAAAGGAAGAACTACTGAGGGTTTTTTCTTAACTCTCTAACCACCAAAGCCGTATATATACGCCTAGAATATTTTTTGTGATGTCTGTAAGAACGTATATGTACGTGCATTTTGAAATACGTCCAAAAAATTAAGGCAATATATATTGGAAGTGCATAAACACAGGTATGAAGTCCCAGGAATATTTTGTTCAAAAATCAAGAAAATATCTCTTTCTCATGGCAGTTTTAGGAAATTTGGGCTTACGCCCTTGCGGGTCATAGGATTTTAATTAGGTGCTTGAAAGAATTTTAGCAATTAAAGATAGAATCTGACTTTTTCTTCGCTTTTTGTAATATTTTCCAGACTTTCGAAAGATGTTTTCGGTGTTGCGACTTATCTCGCAGGTGACCAAATATATGACACAAAACAGGTGACAATACGAGTTTGCTTAGTGCCGCTCCCAGTTTCGATTGAGAGCAACCAGGACGGAGGAATCCGAGAGTCTCCTAATTCTCTTCCCCTACCATCAACCGCTCGAGAGGACTTTCAGCTCTCCGTATATTTACAGTGCCCACATAACGCACAAGCATTATATAAACATCATGCCTTCTCCGGGATTCGAACGCGGGCCCTTCAATACGGCAGTAAGCGTCACTAACCACTTCCCTTGTTGGGTGGCAATTTCGAAAAATAAGAGGTCTAAACAACTCATGCAGCTTTCCTGTTACACGGCTTTTCTCAGCTATTCTTATGTTCGCGTTTCGGTCCATAAAGAGGAATTTAAAAATTATGCTTTTGGCTGGTAGTGATATTTAATTTTTTTAATCTGCCAACTAGTTTTAAGAAGAGCTGTGTTCCGAGATTTCTTCGGAGAATTTTCATATTAGAAAGATGAGATTCTGCTTGATTTTACTAGTCATAAATTCTTGAAAAGTTGACAGTTGTGTCCAGTCTTGTTCTTCAGTCTGCGAAGATGAAAGCTGAGGAAAATAATCGCTTGGGTGCCGGATTATTTCTTGGGCCAACTCAGAAGGTAGAGACGTATTTGGAGAAGCCAAATTCGGGGTAGTTACCTTGATTCACACTTTTTCCGTATCGGTAATAAAAGTCTATCTTCTTTCATGGCTGTAAGATCTGATTCAAGTCATAAATTTTCTTCTGCTTTATAGTTATTTTGATGTATAAGAATTTATAAAATTTTTAGTTTATTGAAAAGTGCAGGGTGACCCAAATCTCCGTTAACATTTGAAAATTCAATACTTTACGGAATAATGTAGGGAGAGAGGTAAAAATTAACACACATGCTTGAAATGACATCGGGTTTTATTGAAAGCGAAAGAATATACAAAAAAGGGCTAATACAGCAAAATGTCTGTTACACCGCATGAGAATCGTGTATGAAATGAGCTACAGTGAGAAAGGGAATCAGTCCATTCATGACTTTGTTGCTTTTCTATCCTCATCATGATATGATATGGATTTATCACATCAGTCGTGATCGGACGCTTTTCCCTCGAGTAAATGCTTTGTTCTGCTATTCAAACTGTCAATGTGATGGGTGCGAGATTCGCTGATATGTTACAGAATAACATCAACCTTAGTCTGGCTGATAATCTCCTGTTGAAAGGCATGAGTTTTATGTAGGATGGATTAGTAGTTATATTGGTTGCTACACGAGTGAAAGATGTCTTGCATATATCATTTGTTGAGGATCGCGTTCTGAGTCGCCACTTCCGTCATGCTTGGCCTCTCGGGCCCCGAGATCTCAATCCATGTGGTTATTGGTTGTGAGGCTACCTAAAATCGCAAGTCTACTGCGATCGCTTGAATAAAAGAAAACATCTGACGGCAATTTCTGACTATATCTACAGGTCTATACAGGTAGCTACAGGTATTCACAACAACTGTTCACAACATTGTCCCTCGACTACGTGTATTGTTGGTGAATGACGGCCGACATGTTGAATATTTATTATAAAGAACATAGTCTTTGCTAAAAATTAATTGTTATGCTAATTAATGCTTTTGCTATCACATGAAGCGCCATATGCTGGCCGTTTTAAGCAATTTTTTGTTTTCAGTAAAACCCCATGACATTTCAAGCATATGTATTCCTCTGTACTTTTATACCTACATTATCCATTGAATTAATTATTGAATTTTCAAATGTTAACGGACTTTCGGGCCACCTTGTATTTCAGGTTATAGAGATTTTGGGGGTAAATTTTAATATTTAACCGCTAAGCTGTCTTCATTTAAATTCATAATAGAGGAATAAAGATTTTATTTTTTTTTAATTGAGAAAAGTGTTCAATATCGGAAGACGAATTGATCTGTATCAAACTTAAATGGCAATATGTATGCCTGCGACTCCAATGTGTGAGTAGTAACTGTTAAAGAATTTTATATATGTAACGGTTCTGATCACTTATCCCAGTTACCTTATCTTATACGGTAATCCAGAATTAATGACTGTATTTGAAATGTATATTATAGTATGTGATTACTTTTTTTTTAGTAATCTATCAATCATACTTTCGTTTTTCCTAAAAAAGACATGGGCTCATTGAAAGAACTGGATAAATATGAGGTTTTGATTGGAAATTAATTAATTATGGGCTATTAATGCTTCAGAAAGTACTAGTTGAGAACTAGAATGAAATTTCTGAGAATTTGAATTTTAGTTGGGTCCTGAACTTGAAATATTCATTCAGGTTTTAACATATTGTATCTGAATTTTGTAGCTGAACTATTTATAAAAACTGGTGATTGATATGTATGTTAAAAGTTCTTTTCTGCTGTCCTGATGACTTGGTATTATTGGCATTTCAATGACTGTGAGTTTAGAATTTAGCACTAGCACCGCGGAGCGGGTCAATTTGACCTAAACCTATGTTTGTCACCACACGAAAAGTATTGATTAAAAACAAATTCCTTTTTTGAAGGTAAAAATAAAATGTTTGATTTGACTAAAGCATTGACTTGAGCATATTTTAGGTGCTTTCTGTCTAGGGTAAAAGTGACCTGCACCGCGTTTCTAGGTATATCGAAAATACCGCAGTTCTAGTGTTAAATTGAATTGTAATATCATTAGAAATGAACAACTTCTACTGATATTTTATGTGGTTTTTGTGTTTTTATGATATTCTGGGTAGAGATTTAAGTAACAAAACATGACTATTTTTATGATTTTTTTTTAAATTTTGAAATGAGAGACAATTTTATTGCTATTGAAATGTGATCTTTGATTTTTATAGAAGGGTGCTAGAGAAAAATAAGCAAGTATTTTACTTTCAATATAATGATTTAATGAATTGCGTTTAAAACAATTTCCTTACTTATGTGTATTTAATTAATTCGTTTCACTTTGACTACCCATATTTCAAATACAGAGATTTAATTTTAATTTTTATTTTGGCATCCTTAGCTTTAAGTAATTAAGCAAAAGTTTAATTATTAACCTTCCTTTATGTAACATCAGTGTTAACCGCCTAAATAACCCAAATTCAGATAAATAACAACTAGTGTCCAAACTACATTTCATTTTAGTTACGATTTTCTAATACGAGAAGAAAACATCTCTTCTTATCCTCCGCAGCAGAAAAAAAACTCCCGCTAATGACATACATTTAGCTTAAGACATTTTAGATACTAGAACAGAAAGCTGTAAATTAAATGAACAATATCAGAATGTTTCTTTTTGTATTAAACTGCTGAATACTTTAAATGTTATTAAACATTACAACTATGGTAGATTTTGATAGTTTAGAATTCAAATCAAATAAATATTTCTGAAGAAAAGGCATCCAAATATTCGTAAAGAAATAGTGTTTTAATAACTACCTTATTAAACATATCTTCTTGATATAAAATACAAATTAATAATTAATGCGAATGGCAGTGATTAAAAATGCTACTCATAATAAAAATTGTCCGAAATGATAAATTAATGAAATTAAATTGTAACATATAACATTGTTTCAAGTTTTTAACAACTTTTTATTACACTTAGACATGAATAAAATTTTAAATTCAGTGCATAAACTCACTATATATTACTTCATGTTAAGTCTCAAACTTCACGCACTTCACACATTCTCCAGCTTTGAAGTGAATTTGTGTTCTATTTCGTCTCCCCCTTCATTTTCCCAACTGTCTAACTGGAATTTAAACAAGGGTCTTACCATTTTGCTCGATTAAGAAACCACGTTTTTTAAAAAAGTTAATGAAAACAGACGAAGCCGTCTACTAATTACGAATAAATTTTATTGAAGGTAAGCATATCAACGAGTTCATCTTTACTGAGCGATTTAGATGATCTTAGCAGTATGATCACGTAATCGGTAGAATTGTAGCCTTGATATGATATAATATCAGAGTCTAAGACCTTAGACAAGTCGCTGAAACGAAAATTGCAAGTTGTCATATAACTGAATGATTCCTTCTTACGCATTTTATTAATCCTGACTTAATTCTCACTACGTTTTTACACTAGTTTAGTTATATTAGTTGTTTTAATACTGACATGTTAGTGAGTTGGAGTCGCATAAAAGCATCTAATAAATTTGAAGCAGTTAATGGTTACATTTATTGATTAGTATTTTTGAAGATGCTTCAGAAAACTCTAATATAAAATATTCTTTTAAAAATTTAGCATCTTTTGTCTAGATTTTTAGGAAAAAAATCATTTTTTATTTTGAATTCAAAAAATTAAAAAATACAAAATTAAATTCTTATGCACACTATATTTAACGTAGTCTTAAAGTTTCTATACAGTGATTCTCATCTTGATTAAAGAGACTTTAAAACTTATGTTATATTAAAGTCTGATATAAATAATAGGTGGAGTTTTTAAAGTACGTTAAGTTAATGATAATAATAAGAATTCGGAATCTCATTTAAGTAACAGCTCATGGCCTAGAAAACGCCTCACCAGTAGCCGAGTAAATAAGATCGTTGAATACTAGTAGTTCGACTGTGGCTGGGGTTTGATTCAAGAATGTGTTTCATTGTTTGCCTCATGTTTGACGTGAGTATGAGTCTCTCCAAAAAGCCATGCTCGAAGGTTTCTCTTCCTTAGGTAGATAGCTCTCGTGGATTGGCCACATTCAAATAACTTTACCTAAGCTCACCCTAGTATAGCAAAAATGATTATAGAAAAGAAAATAAGCCAAATATATTTATTGAGCTTTCAGTAACAGTAGAAATGGGATTACTGAATCCCTGTGTGTGACTCTTCAAAATTTCAGTATTTAAATTCAGTTATAATTGTTCATAATCCTAAAATTTTTTCTCAGCATTTATTAGTCCAATATTTTATACCATACACCAAAGTCGGCAATTTATATCCCAACAACTAATTAAAGTAAAACATAGCTTTCTAAATAAACAAATACCGTTTTATTCTTATGTGTTACAGTCTGAAAAAATGAATAAGAACTTACTGAATTACGTGAAACCAAGGAGCTGTTGTTCAAGGTTAAATACTCAGCTTAGCATAATGGTATAAGAAAAACCAGAGTTTGATTTGGATATAAAATTGTAAAGCAACAATTTGCGCTTGGATAAACATTTCCAAATCAAGTTCATTTGGAAGTATTTAGCTAGAAGTTATTGCATATTTTCTCATGTATAATAATCATGTGCCGCGAGGAGAAAGTTAACTATAATCACTCTCAACTTCTCCGAAACGTTGAAAGAAAAGGAATAATGATCTCTGCTTTTCTCTGCAGCGACGTTAAATCCTGTGGTAGTGATTAGTTAGAGTTGACGCAGTATGTTTACACCAAATTTAACCTCCTTTTCTCGTTAACAATTTACATCTCTTTTGAGGAATGAGCTTTTTCTCGCGGTTTGGGAAATACCAAATTCAAGTAAAACTTATTGGGAACTTATAGCAGATATTTAACTCTGATTTCCTATTTATATATGCACATCCGCAATCTATATCAACATTTTACCCAAATCACATTAGTAGAATTTTTCTTCTATATGTCACCTGTAATGTAAGAATTCTTACTGTTGTTATTTGAAATACATAATTATTAACTTGCATTAGTTTATAAATAATTTAAACTCGACCACAATTTGCAGGCATCTTGGATTATAATATCGCCTAAAAAGACTGAGATCCAGTGACACTAATATCAAATGGGCAATAATTGCAAACGTAAATCGGAAACCTTCTACAATGATGATTTTCAAGAATTTGCCACTGATAGATCCCTTCACAAATTCACAACCCAATCTGAGAAACTGCAAACTTCCTTTCTGGAAAATGATTACCTTTAATCCTATTGTTATAATTTCAGTTATAAATGTTTAACTAATATGGATAGCTCAATTTTGGGAATAAAAAAAAAGCTGACGTGTACACCACATGACTTCCTTGTACGCAATATTAAATTATATGCATTTCGTTTAAACTTATTGAATTGAATTAAACCTACTTCGTCGATAACGCATAAAGCACAACAGAAAAAATACGCTCTTTAAAGTTCACTATATTTGTTTACCATAACTACACTCTGGCACAAGGTTCACTTAAAAGCGTTACATCTAATTCATTTAATAACTCAGAATGCACAAAAATTATATCATCTGAAGAATTATCTAAGCGTTGCCACATGTTCTATTCAAATAATATATTAAATCTAAAATGATGTATAAAAGAAATTAAACAAATAAAAAATAAACGGTTTTTCAGAGACGATTCAGCACTACTTACCTAATGCGCATGTGCTCCTCGTAAACATTCTCCTGTCCGAGACAGACTGGTTACAATATTTGCTGTTAATAGGAAACCATTATTTCCTAGAATTTCATTAGAGATATACTTATCATTCAATTTATTCAGTTTTCACTTCGCGGCAGGACAAAAATGCATAGAAACTGAAAATACTTTCATTAAAAACTGAGAGAAATAGAAAAACATAAAACGCCAAGTACAGTTAAAACAATTCAAAAATTAATTTTTACAATTGAAATTACACTTTCTATGCAAAAACAAGCAATTCGGCCAGCATGCAAGAAGGCAGAATTTTTTGGTACACAAAACTAAAAGTGTTCTTTTAATCCCACCCGGCAAAAACACACTGAAGATGCAGAAAAAAATTAATTTATTATTCTGCTATATTTTAAAAGTAAATAAATATGGCTGCTATGGAAAAACAAAATTAGACTTAAATAGGCTTTAAATTGTTGATAATTCTACAACTATTGCATGCAGATTAATTAAGGCATACAAACCTTAACCGGAAGATAAGAACATCATAATTAAACGATTTTTAAAGAAAAAAATGCCCAATTTGCCAACATATAAGAATAAAAAAACTGAGCTCATGTCACAGAGCAACATAGTGGGTATATATATATATTTATATACTTTTGGCGCAGCCGAATGTAACTAAAAAAAAGAAGAGGTAGATAACTACATATTATAGCAGTCGTTTATAGAAAATTTTAACATTCTGAGACCATTCATTTTTGAATTACGGGAGATAAATACAGACCCCGTGAAAAAATCTCTTCTAAATCCATTTTAAATCAGTTTTTTAATTCGTTTGGGGGAAAATACAGATGTCACGCAAAGACATCGTTAAATCGCATTCGATAGCGGTCAAAATGGATATTTTCGTTAAAATATAATATCTGGTATTTTTCGTGATTCCAATCTTCCTTTATTTCCCATAACGAAGTAAAACACGTTACAGTAAATTGATATTAATAATTGTTTTGATAATAACGCTCAGTTCAATCTCTGAACTTACATTTGAGCGCATAATTTGTTACGATCAAGTATTTAAGACTCTAAAATGAAGAACATTCAAAATAGTGCCTGATTTCTCAAAATGTATTTTTTAAAGAGCTTTTATTTACACTGGTGTCCAAAAGTTAAGCACAATTGATAATTATGTGAATAAAGAAGGAACTGTAAATCAGAATGGCGGGAAACGTGATATGTGAGTATAAAATAGTTATAAAATAAGGAAGCAAATCAAAAGAACGATAATAATTAATTTTATTACCCAAAGTATCAGTTTGAAAGAAAACTGAGAATAGCAAGGGTTCACACTATAAGAGAAAAATGAAAGAAAACATTAAATAAATTACTGATGCTGAAGTTTAATAAGGAGTGTAGTCACCTCTGACAGCCAGGCAGGCTGCACAGAGATTTACCATACTTGCTATGAGCTGATGGATGAGTTGTGGGCTCAAACGGTTCCAAGCTTGTTGGAGAGTTCTCTTCAGTTCTGTAAGGCAGGGTTCTGTAAGCTTGGTGGGTGCGAAAGGGCTGCAATTTGTCTCCCGAGCATATACCATACATGCTAGATAGGATTAATATCAGGAGAGTTCGCAGGCCACGACATGCGCTGGATGTTTTCCGTTTCAAGGAAGTCATCAACCAGCACCGCTCGGTGACATGGCGCATTATCATCCATGAATATGAAGTCAGGACCGACAAAACCTCGAAACAAGCGAACATAAGGTTTAAGAAATTCGTCTCTGCATCTTTGATCAGTCACAGACCCCGTGTCAACGAAATGGAGGTCTGTGCGGCCGTCCATCATGATGCCTGCCCATACCATTACTCCCCTTGATGGAAAATGATGTTTTCCCGACGTGTTTCTTGGTTCCACGTTCTCTCCATATCGTTACCCGACGAGAATCAGTACTCAGACTAAACCGGGACTCATCACTGAACATCACATTGGCCCACTCTCCCACACTCCAATGTTGATGTTTCAAACTCCAGTTCAAACGAGCACGTTTTTGCACAGACGTGAGGGGAATGCAAGCTGCTGGTCTTCTGGCATACAGGCCAGCATGTTTGAGTCTCCTGTAAACAGTTTGTCTCGAAATTCGTATTCCTGTGGCGACTGTGAGCGCCGAACCCAGTGCTCGGGCAGTACTGCCCCTCTGACGTCGTGCACTTATTACGAGATATCGGTCTTGGCGAGGGGTTGTGACTCTTGGTCGACCTGATACTGGTCGTCGGGTAACATCTCCTGTTCTTTGAAACCTGTGCCACAGTCTTGAGATTACAGACTGTTTCACATTCAGAATTCGAGACACTTCGATTTGTGATCGTCCGGATTCCAGCATTCCAACGATTCTACCTTTCGCAAACATCTCCATTTGGCGTCTTTGTGCCATCATTCACATTGTTTGATGGTTAACAACGTTCTTTTGCACAGCAGTTGCCCGAAACTTTTCTGAACTGCCTATGCTGCGTGAATCGGTTTCTCTGCGTTCCGACATGCGCAGGTGTTTCGCGCAGGACGTAACCGAATGAAACGTTTTGCATAAACCCAATGTTTCTTTTTCATCCAATTAATATCCGCAAGAAAGTTGGAATGAATATTTACTCCGTGTTTTTCGCATTTTGCACTTTATGCTTAACTTTTGGACGCCAGTGCAGTTCATGAAAGAAATTTCATTGTGGATGGAATTTTGTCATTAATTTTAATCTATTTCCAGGAAAGCAATCGATTTCAAATTAGGGATTTTTCCAAAATTGGATTTAAAGTTTTTTATTTTATATTTAAACAACTTATAGGATAAATATTTGTTTAACAGGCAAACTAAGCATATCAGAATGTTTAGCGAATTTTTTGAAATTATCTAGTTTTTTAGATTATTTTACGTCTAAAACATTGTGGCTATTTGATGTCTCATTATTTCATTATTTTTTTATAATTTACTTCTAGTGTGTTAACATTGGCTAAATTTTGGCCATTGATGTCGTGTAACTGAGATTAAAAATCCTAACTAATATTATAAATGCGAATGTGAGTTTGTTTGCGTGTTTGTTTGTTTGTTACGCTTTCAGGCCTAATTACTTAACCGATCATCATGAAATTTTCAAGAAATATTTTTGACATATTTGAGAATATAGGCTATAAAATGTAACTTATCTGTTAAAACTTAAATTTTATAATAGGTTTTATAGCTTAAAATGATTGTCGTTGTATTAAATGTTAAACATTTCGTAACGATAAGTTAAAGGATGTAAAAGTTTGTCTGCGCGCGTAGGTGCGTGGCTTAAACCATGCAAACAATTTATAGCCTATAACCTTCTATATTGTTGCGAAAAATTCGGCGGTTGCGCCTGTATGTAAGCTTTCCGGCATAGCACTAGGGTTGCCATAAAATAGTGTATGGTAGGGTTGCCAGATTGGCGACTTTATCGCCCATTTGGCGACCAAATTGGCGATATCCCATGGTCCAATCGGGAAGCTTCTAGAATAACTTCCTCTCGAGATATTTCTCGAAACGTGTCGAACTTAAAGAAAAGCTATATAAACCCTTGAGGAGTTGTTGAGTTAGTTGTTGCGAGATTGTGAAGTATTGTGAAGTGTTGCGAGCAGTGTGATTAGTTGTGAGAATAGCTGCTACGCGAGAGTTTTGGTGAACGGAAAGCGATCGAGATAGTGCTTTGCCGTGAAGCTAACTTTACAGTATAGCTTGACTGTGTATTGGTGATTGTTCCACGGTGTTTATTATAAGTTTAGTGTTGCCGTGAAGCTACCTTTACAGTTACAGCCTGAAGCTGTGTTGCTGATTGTTTCAGCGTAGTTATTGTAGATTTTCGACGCTTTTAAACGTAATTTTGGAACTGTGCTGTAAATAGTGATTCTTGTAAATAAATTGTGCTTTTTATTGTTCTGCATCGTGTTTTCATCGGATACTCTCAAATCTACGAACCCGTATAACGCAACAATATATATCAAAAATATTTTTTGAAAATTTCATGATGATCGGTTAAGTAATTTAAGCGTGAAAGCGTAACATTTATTAATTAAGCGTTTATTAATTTTTATTTGTTTAATTTAATTTATTATTTAAAATCCTTCAGGATTTCCGGCTTTTGGCTCTTCTTTCACAAACATTTTTCAGTCATTCGAAAATTTACGTAACAGATTTACTAGATTTCGTGGCGATACACTCCGCGTAAATACAAAATATCCGCGGCCTATAGGTATTGAAGAAGGGCAGTAATGGTAACTAAAATTTTATCCTGATTATCCTGGTCAGACAATATGAAAAAAAATCAAATCATTTTCTCTTCTTTTCAATAGTCTTTGAAACTTATTTAAGGACGTCAACACGAGCGAAGCTGCGGGTAAAAGCTAGTCAGGAAATAAAACTGAAGTTATTACGCAATAAGCTTTTCTTTAAAAAATTGGTGAGATAATTAATGCACTAAAAGGACAATAATTTAACATATAGTTTAATGAGAATAATAGATTAAATAATTCTATTTACAGAATTCATCTTGATTTGAAATAACGAAAGCGTGGAGCGTCTGAATCAGAAAATTTATTAATTTAATTGCTCTGTCAAATGTGTAAGCCATGCATTATCTTCTTTAATTTATCATGCGCACCTAAATAGCGAAATTTATTGATTTAATTGCACTGTTAAATGTACAGGACATTTTATTTTTAATTGATAAACACGCCTAAATGAAGGAATCTATTCATTTAATTGCATTGCCAAATGTATAAGCCATTATCTTTTTTTAATTTTTCATGCGAGCCCCACCCTTTTAATATTCGAGGCATAAAATTGTAGATAATTTCTATAAATAGAATTATTAAACTTATTATTCCCATTAAACTATACCGTAAATTATTTTATCCGTTTCGTGTATCAATTATCGTTTACACTTTAAATAAAAACGTAGTGTATAAAAGCCTTATTAATTAATTATTTTTAATCGTGGATTTATTTTGATCTGAAAGTGTGCACTCACTTCTAAACCTAATTTGGAAAAACTGGAAGCAAACTCCAAAAGGCTGGGCTTCGCGAATAACTTGTTTCATGCATATGGGTCGAGTAGGCAGTTAGAAGCTTATCATATATAAACGGACCACTCTACTGCTGTATTAAGCGTTATCATATCTTCACACTGATTTGAAATTCCTCAAGTTTGAGAACGTTATGAAGTTAATAAATTCATATCTTCAAGAATGACTTTCAAATATAATGTTTAAGAAAAATTACTAGTTATACACATTGAGTTATTGTATATTTCTGTAAAAACATTTAAATATTAAATTTTACTTAAAATCAATTTATTGAAAAATCAATTAGCTTTTTTTAAAATCTTAATTCCTGAAAATAGTTAAACCTTTCCCAACAATTGGTTTTATATATTTAACATAGAAATTAATAATTCAATGCGTTATGCAAAAACATGGCAACGAAAATTTAATTTTTGCCATTTCAAAATAAATACACTTTAAATAATTATGTTCCAACTCGTTAACTATATGAAAAATAAAAAAATTGCTTTTATTTTATAATATGTAAGTAAAATAAAAAAAAAAAACGACGTTACGTCAAGTTAATAAAATATTTACTTTCTGTGCAGATACTGCCATAAAATTATCCCGATATACTAACGCATAATCGTGACTAAATTAAGGTGATTTTGTTTACTTTTGCGCAGTATATGTCTGAGAGTATGATGTGAGATTATAATAATATGTATCATTTAAAAGAATACGTAGTTTGCGACTATAATAAAATTATTACTTATGTTTAAGTTACGTAACGCATATTATATTTAATAATTTTGAAATATTGTGATTAGGAATAATCCAGAATTTTATGTAAAATAATTTAAATATTTTTTTTCAGATACTTTGAGTGAAATAGCGAGCATTCTCTAACGATTCTTAAGATGTTTTTAATTTTGAAATATATATTTTTCTAGATTTTCTTTAAAGGTATACTATTTAATTACCAAAAATGGCAACACTAAGCTTGTTTTCTTGTTTCTTTATTTTTCATAACTTTGCTATGACTTCCAAAAATCTTGATATCATCTGGGTCCAAGGTAAATGTGATGGCGATGCCTATTTTCTATCAAATGAAGAAATTTGTTTTTCTTGTGATTCATTTATTAAAATCTGCAAAACTCAAGAATTTTCGGAAATCTGCCTACAAGGTCCAGAACATGGAATAAACTGCTTAACAGTAGATTCGTCATTGCAAATACTGGCTTTAAGTGACAGATCAGTGAAAGCAAGATTTTTTGTTGTTGATTATCCTGAATGCAAACTTATATCTGCTTTTCAGAATGCCACTGAAGGTGCTTTCACATCGCTTTGTTTTTCAGAAAGTAAGTACTTGCTGGGACTGCAAGGTCCTCCATATTTCCTCTTAATACTGTGGAACTGGCGCACCGGAATGAAACTTTCAGAAATAGATAATTTTACTCCTCTAAATCAAGCATTTTCATGCAGTTTATCAGTTTACCCAGGTTGCAACAAATTTGCTTGCCTTCGGCAAAGTGAAAGATTCCACTTTTACGAAATAGACGATATATGTGAAGAAGTGCAGCTACGAAAAAGAACAGTTTATCTTCTTTTGAAAGATGAAAAAGTCGGATCAAAGAATTTAACCGATAAAGACGTTTGGAATTTGAACATTTTTGATAAAATGAGTCCTGAATTGTGGGGAATTCATTCGGAACTTCTGCATAAAGTGCCACTTAATGTAATTTGCGAGAAATTACATGAAGCTAATTTAATAAATTTCAACGATTATTTGAATAAAAAAAGCAGATTAACGTCCACTTGCTACTGCTGGACGGCAAATAGAGATATTTTAGTTGCTTGTACGAATGGAACTATTTTGAAAATTCTACATGCCAATTTGTCTATGGAAACAGTTCATATATTTGAAGTAAAAGATTTAAATAAAGATTTAATAACTGGTATGACTTTAAATTCCAAGTACTTATATATTATTAAAGGAAATGATTTATTTTTAATAAGTGATCTCCAGGAATGGAATTTGGTTAAAAGATTATCCTTGAACGAACCAGTTATATGCACGAAGTTTTCACCAAACTTTCAGCAGTTATTATTTACAATGCAAAGTGGGAGTCTACTAATACATGAAGCTATTGAAGAAACAAATACTGACGTTTGTTGCTTGGTGTCAAACATGTCCAGTACCTTGGTAGTGGGCATTTTCGTAAAAGATTCTACTTATTGCGTAACAGCGAAAGCTTGTGGCTTGATTGAATCATGGGAATTAAGTAAGGGGGCTCCTTCTTCTCACATAAATATCGATGAGGCCTTGTGCTGTATGAAAGGATCTCCATCTAGTTCAATTGTTTTGATAGCAGCAAGGAATACGCATCTTTATATAATTGATGTTTCACGTACTGATAATATGAAAGTGATTCACGTAGCAAGACCTTGTGAGACAAATATGCAAATTATAAGCTGTGATATTTGGGGTAGATACGCAATTCTTGTATCAAATGATCATAAAGCTTTTATATTTAACATTTTGCCTTCTATTGGGTTTTATATACTAGGATATTACTTATTCGAACATGCAGTTTTAGATTTGACGATTTTTAGTGACAAACGGGAAGAAAAGAGTACTGTTTTGCTTTTATGTGAACGGAAAGACGATAAAAGAGGAACAAGTAATTATATTGTGTCCTTTGATTTACCAGATGACTTGAGTATGAGCTATAAAAACTATTGGGCAGATGAATCAGGAATCTTCAGTAAAACTGCCTTGAATCTGAAGGAAACAGATTTAGAAGAGCGTTATTCAAGTATTGTGGTGCATCACAAATTTGGATTGTACCTCTATATCCCATCTTCCATGGCAATACAAAATATTCCTTTTCATTTTAATCTTGAGACAGATAATATGTCAACAGTAACTTATAACAAGGTAACTGACACTTCTGATCAATGCCAGTTAGTGCTTTCTCCAAATCATAAACTTATTTTATGTGCTGGCCAGAAGGGTAAAATCTGTGCATGGCAGATACCAGATTTTCAGATGTGTTACATGATTGATCATCCCATAAATGACAGAAGTAAAAATCACATCTTTAACATTGAATTTTCGTTGGATGGAACTTCTTATATATATGGTGGAAGCAATGGCTTGATTGTTTGCTGTGGTTTCTTTCCTAAAAGTATAGAGTTAGAGCAATGTTTATGGCTTGACTATCTGAGGAAAAAGAGAAAAGAGGAAAATAATATTCTCTCAAAATTATCAGTACAGGTTAGGAATATATTGCTAGCATGGGATATAGAACAAATTAATGTACTAAATGCAGATGTTTATACAAATTTAAGAAAACAAAAAGAAAAATTGGAAGACATTTTCCAAAATATACAAAGGAAAACTGAGAGTTTGGTTAAAGAAAATTCCTTGTTGCCGCCTGAGCATCAGATAACAAGCGAAGAATTTATTTTTGACGAAGAACTGAAAGAACAGCTTCTAGCGCAGAGGACAGAAATTCTTGCTAATCATCAAACAGTTTTAGATGAAAAAGTAGCTAAAAATATGAAACTCGTTGAGAACATTAAGGAGGAATGCATCAATAATATGTTGGTGAAAGGTAAAATTCTGAAACCCCTACGAGATGGAAGGAGGCTATATAATTACTCGATACCAAAAATTACAATAGAAGAAAAAAAGGAAATCGATCATGCTTTCAGAACGTTTTCGTTACAAAAGTGCTTCAGAGATATAAGTGATGAAACGAAAATTCTAGATATTAAAGAACATTTGTCATTTAACGAAACTGCAGAAAATCAAAATAAGGAAGAAATAGGTAGCGAATTGCTTCAAGAGCCATTTCAGTTGCAGAGCAGGGAAGAAAGAATAAACTATGCTTTTATAATAAAATATATAATTCTTAAGAAGCGTTTATCATTCAATAAGTTATTTGAAAACTTAGTTGAGCTGAGAAAGAATACAGTGAACTCTATCAAATCTGATAACTCTCGACTTAAAGAAATTCTCTCTATGTTGCAAAAGGAACAAGAGCTGTGGGATCCCGAAGAATTTGATGAAAGTTTATCCTTTTCATTTGGTATCACTGATGAAGAAATTCAAGCGGCTTGCAAATTACGTTCAAAGCAAGAATCCGAAAAGCCCAAAGGTATTGCCGATTATTTTTTGAAAGATGAGTGGTTGTTAAAGCAGAAAGTAACTCAGAAAAAGAAATTTCAGCCGAAGCTAAAGAAAGAAATTTTAGGAAGACTGAAGAAAGAGAGTGATAAATTATTGAAGCACGTAAATGAGTTGGTAGAAAACTATAATACTGCTCATGAAAATTTAGTAGATGACAAACTACAAATGGATTTAAACATCAATCAAGATGAACTACAAATTTTTCTCCTCCATTTCTCCGTGGCAAATAATATTTTATTTAAGAAATGGGAAGTAAAATACCAGAATTATATTAGCAGTTTACGTTTCCAAGATGCCGAGTATAACCCTCGTATTGAAGCTCTCGTGAATTCGATTACTCGATCAGAAAAAATGGTTAAAAGCTTGGAATATGAAGCAGTAGCCTTAGATGAGGAAGTTGAACATTTGAGCAAAATCTCCAGAAACAAAATAGCTTTCTTAGCAGCATATAAGGAAAGACCAAAAATGAAAATAAATGAAACGACTTTAGATCCATATAAACAGCAAGGATGCTTAGTGTCTTTTGATTACGCAAAGATGTTTGAGGATCTAAACAGGAAGAAACACAGACCTCCGAAAGTTCCACCACAAGCATGGAAACAGCTTTGTATCATGCGAGGAAAACGTGCTTTCTTAGAACAGCGTGCTCAGACATGTTGGCAAGAAGTTAAAGCAAATATTTCCGAAAAAGACAGGTTAGGAGAAATGCGAAAAAATCTTCAATCGGAAATTGAGCAAAAAGAAAAGGAACTGAAATCTCTACATTTAAAACGATTGAAGTGTACTTATGAGACAGCGATGGTATTTTCGATAAAGAACTCAGATCTTGAGATGCCCTATCCAGATAGTTTAGATTTCAGGCAGGCTATGTATATACGAAAATCTCACTTAGAAGCCATTAACAGCATGATCTGCAATGCAGGTGATGTCAAACTAGATATACTGAAAAAAATCGCAAAAACCAATTTCCACTTGGAGAGAAACCAGGCAAGACTTCGAAAAATGGACCTAGAGATAAGAGATATGATGAGCGATATAGAAACAATCAAAAGCATACCTCTCAGCAAGGACGTTCAGAAGATTATTCATGATCCAAAGGCTTTCAGTCCAGAAGCAAAAATTGATGCCCTGGAGAAATCTGCGCAAATGGAACGGAATGAAATTGAAAAACAGATAAAACACGTAAAGGAGAGAATAGTGAGCATCAAGACAAAGATGGAGAATTTAAACAAAGAAATGAACGAGAGAAAACGGGAGATAGAAGTACTGAAAGGAGATATTGCAGAATTTCGGAAGCTTGGAAAAATGGCCAAGGGAAAAAAATAAAAGTAAAAAAAAATATTAAATGTATGCAAAATGGCATTTACATTTTTTCTGCATACTTTACAAATTAACAAAAAATTTTTATTCCTCTACTTATTTCTTAGCCTAAAATTTCTAATTCTAGAAATTAATTAGTAAGAAAATATCTCTATGTTTATTATTAGCAAAGAAAATTATCAGTAATATCCAAGGTAATCCCAATATGTATGGTAACTAGTATACATTGTATACATTTGATAATGTATCTAAATTTTCATAAAAATATAAGATTTTAAACAAATTTCTCAAACTTTTGTCCTTCCTTCTATTAACAGACCATGTATTCTGCAGCATGCATTCCGTGTTGCAACTACATAATTGTATTTTGATCCAAGTGGAAAAAAATGCGTCTATAATGAAACTTATGAAAGTATATAAAATATGCGTACAACCCCAATTTATCTTGCTGCTGTAATGTAAAGGGTTACGTTGTAAAGTTATTAGGCTTCTTAGGAGCAAAAAACGTGAAAATTCTGCTATGACATCGCCGGTGAGAAAATTCTGGTGGTCAAACTGCTTAGCTAACAAAATATAGACTTTCGTCATTTCATTTGTTATTGAAAAGCCCTTTTTAAATGACTTAATATCTTGTTACAGAAGATATTAATATCTGTAAGAGACATTACGTTACTTCGAAGCAAGAGAAAGAAAAATGAGCAAAGCCTTTTGCCGGGAATCCAACCACGGACCTCTCGGTTACGCGTCGAGTGGGCTGACCACTACACCGCGAAGGCATGCAAAGAGGGCGGGAGAAATACATTATATATCTTGTTACAGAAGATTAATATCTTGTTACAGAAGATTTTAAATCCAATAAATCTAACTTGAAATGTAAAATATTAAATAAAAATTACTATTTTCTGTCATAGTTATTTTTCAAGGTCATATAGAAACCCATGGATAGAGCTTAACTGTGTATCTATTGCAACGAACAGTATATAGTATTTTTGCTATTTATAATTAAAAATTATACATTACCCATCGTTGGTAGCCACAGTTATCGTTATCTCAAAAGAACACACAGAATCGCAAGCATGTATTATTTTTAACGTCATTTGTTGAGCAAGACATTATCATTCAAGCCCACCAAGAGCCGAAAGGTAAAAGCCTCTGAACGCTGATAGTTCGGTCCAGGGTCTGAATTCACTGCCTGGCTGCATGGGAGTTTTTGTGTTTTTTCCCTTGTCTAACGAATTAATGAGCCACTTTCCTTTAAAGCGTACTCCACGGGACATTCCTTCCTTTTTGTGCAGTGCCTAATGGCGGAACATGTAATAAATAAATAAAAAAAATTATATATAGGCATTACTCCTTCTCGTTTAACTCAAGTCATGTAATCTGTATTAATGAATCTCAAATAATAGAAAATATACTTTTAAATTGATTGTGAAAGTACAGATGTATACTATTAATTCAGTTGTGAAACTATTAATTCAAGTATTAATAGTTTTACCTTAAAACATCAATCACTTTTTCCCTTTAAACGATGTAATTTGAGAGAAACAAAGGGAAATATGTTTAGTTGGCCCCAATAACTTGTCATTTAAAATACTTCGTAATATTAAATACCTTCATTGTAAGATGTTTTTCTAACGGATGTTGAAAAGTTGGATAGTAGATAGAATACTGATGCTAAATATGAATTTTCAATTACGAAGTTTCTAAAATAAATGCTGATATTTAAATGAAAGGCATGTTAACAAATTTCAGTACTTCCGTAAAGGACAAAATAGCTAACTTTTGAAATAATAGCATATGAGCAAAAATTCCAATTACTATACGTCGTTATGGAACCAGCTCCAAGTTAATAAAAATGCCATTTACCTTGAATTAAATCATTAATTTTCAAGATGAGAGAATTTCAGTTTTTATATGCTTCTTAAATTTGTCCTCATATCAGAAACGTTTTTTATATTTATATCAAAATTTCCATAAAAATAACATTTTATAATAAATCGAATTGTTTTTAAATTGGGTATTAGTTGGATAACAAATAGAGTTGATAAAGAAAGAAGAACATAAAATAAAAAAAATTAATTTTCATTATTATGCAGAATCTTCACTTTTTAAATATAATGCAACCAGAAATTTATGATTCTTTCAGAGCATTCACATACAATTGTGTTCAGCATTTTTATTATTCTTTTATTATTTTAATATCTGATTTAATTCTATTTGAGTGTGAACGTAGACTACTTATATGGACGAAATGTCTAATTTCGAATTGATAATTAATGTAAATTGTTTTAAAGTCGGGAAATATAGTGCCAATGAGTGAGTCTGCCAAACATAGATTTCCGCACCATCCATGAGTTACTGTGTATTAAGATGCGTTCTCATGATTTAACGTGGCGGGATCTCCAATAGCCCTACACCACGAAAAGTAAGGAAGGATAGTTATTAAAATAACCTTTGTAAAGCTGTGGGAGATTTGATTACTTTGATTTACAATATTTGGGTATAGACCATACGCAAATATTGAATAATTATGAAATATTGAAGTTTATCGTGGTTGAAAGAAAGAGCAATTTTGACTCCAACGAATGAATCAGCAGATAGAATTAACGCCTTTACGCTAGAGAAACTAACAACTGTACAGATGAAGTATGAGTCTGTGGATACGGTCTTAGAAGTTAGAAGATACTGTTCATTATCCTGTGGAGTTTCTGTACACGCTCAATCCACCAGGCATACCGCTTCATATTCTTTACCTAAACATTGGTACGCCAATAGTGTTGTTGCGTAATTTGAATTCTCCCAAATTATGTAACGGCACCAAACTCAAAGTGAAAACTCTAGAGAAAAACTTTATAGAAGCGACCATTTTTACATTAAAGTATGAGGGTGAAAATGTATGCATTCTGAGAGTACCACTAATTCCATCAGATTATCATTTTGAGTTTAAGCGTTTGCAGTTTCCGGTTAGAGTTTGCTTTGCGATGACTATCAATAAAGCACAAGGGCAGAGTTTAAAGTTAGCTGCCGTAGATTTACAAAATGACTGTTTTTCTCATGGTCAATTTTATGTGGCGTGTTCAAGAGGAAGTTTACCTGAGGATCTAATCGTTCTTTATCTAGAAAAACGTACGAAGAATGTTGTTTACAGAGAATTTTTATAAATTTAAGTATATTATTTTACAGTTTTATAAATATTTAACTCTTACCGTAAGTTTCATGGAAATAAATGTTATTATTAAGAGAAATAAATTATTGTGATAAAAATAAAAATGTTGTTGTTATTTATAAAAATTTCCATACATAAAAAATCAAGAGCAAATAATTATAACTAATTAAAACAGTGATTTAATAAATTTAAAAAATGAACAAATATTTAAAAAATTCTCAAAATATGTTCTTAATTTTATGTTAGCAATTTTTCTTGGTCTAGGCCTACTGGGGATCCCGCCACGTTAAATAATGGGGACGCATCCCAATAGACAGTACCTCATGGGTGATGTGGAAATCTGTGTATGGCAGATTCACTGACTAGTACTATGTTTCAAGAATTTAAATTTAAAAAATTTACATTAATTATCAATTTTAAATTAGACATTCCTTACATATAAGACGTTTAAGTTCACATTCAAATAGGTAGTGTGCCCAGCAAAGCGGGCTGGTATCAGCTAGATTTTCTAGAATGATTTTCTAGAAGAGAAAAAGAAAGTGAGGGAAGGGAGAGAGGGAGACACCTAAAGGGGCGGTGAAGGGGAGGGGGTAGTGCCTGTGATGGTCCATTTTTGACAAGGTTTACGTAAAATCCGTTTTTAGTGCGCGTCTACATCGTGGAATCAGTAAGTTTGCAAAATTTCGTGTCAATGGGGGTGTATAGTTTCGGAGATCTCGTGATGAATCAGTGGTATTTCGCTTATATATACATAGAGAGAGAGACTATTATATATGATATGTGATGAATCATACTCATCATTTCAATTAAAAAGTAATTAGCTTATTCCATTGACAAAAATATAAAACAGAAGCTCTGATCTGTAAAGTTACGTAGGTAATAAGCCACACTAATAACATATATGCCTGAACCCCTTTTGGCAACTACCAGACAAATTTATCAATTTATAATAAAGTTATCCGGCCTAACAACATTACTTTAAAGTTTTTAATTAAAATTATTGTAATGCAATATGTTTTATTTTGCTAAGATTTTGTCTAGATAATCTAATTTACCAAACAGAGGACCACCTAAATATGTAATTGCACTATTTGATGCTTTAATTTTAGATACATATTTAACGTATTAAAAGGTTAATGCTACTGCTGAAGGATACTGTACAGGTTAGCATTAAATTTAATACATTAAATCACATTATACTCATCACTGTATTGACAGCTGAGGTGTATACTCATATTGATATACTATTTGCTGGATATTAAATTGATGTGTATCTGTCTTCATTCTCATTTTGTTAATTATAGAAAAGGTACTAAGTCAACAAATGAAAATAGCACCATGTACACAAGTTGTTTAAAATAAATTCAAACCTCTGAGTGCATTCTACAAGTATGTATTTTTACGGTTTTGTAATGCCAGCTTTCAAAGTAGCGTTTCTTCCACTCCTGTTTGGCAAATGATATTTTACTCGTTTTATTTCTAAGTATGATGTTATTTTACACAACGGACGTACGCTATTGACACAAAGACACAGTATACTCTCGATTATCTGGCATAAGGATTAGCCATGCGTGAGGATGCTACGCATGCACACTCAACGCTATGTGCAAGAGTGTGTAAAAAACAACGGAATATCTAATGATGACTAAATTTTTATCACCAATTGTTATCGATATAATTCGTCAATAAAATCAGTAATATTATCAGTAAAACAATATTACCATACTCTTATTCTCATAACCCTTCGGAGGAAGATGAGGATGAGATGAAGTTCCAGAAAAAGTTGACTGTATTGAATGTTATATATGGAGCAGCAAAATCTTATTCAAAACTAAAACTGGTAATACTAAACAGCTCTCTATATAAACTGCAACCTCATGAAAAAAGCATCCAAACAGCATGAAACTTTCAGCATGTATAGACTGCGGTGGAATAGGAAAATGATTACGATTTCAACGCGAGCGCACATCGTGGTTGACTGCATCGCTGCTTGCAACTCGGATATAAAATGAGGAAGTCTGCCGTTTTAGATAACGTGAATTGTTCTCTCGTGAGATTTTTGTGTATGCAGCTTCATTTATGCATCATATAAAAAACGAGCATCATTCTAGCATATTTCTGAGTTCCAACGAGGCATTATCGTCGCATGTAGAAACTGCGGATTATCTTTCCAGGCAATCGGTCACTGTGTTAGACTTAGCCAAGCAACAGTCATGCAAATATTGAGTGGATGGTTGCAGAAGAGAAATACTTACAGGAAACAACAATTACAACTCACTCGCAGCACCATTCCACGGGAAGGTAGACATATTGTTAGCATGTCACAAATGGAGCGCACTACCACATCCGCAACTATAAGAGTACAATGTGTAAGAATAATATGTGTCTGCACGAACAATAGACATCGTTGAGCACAATGGTCTGTCCGCTAGGCGTGCATTGTTTCGCTCCTCTTTAAATTTAAACCACATGCGTCTGCTTTTGCAATGAGACACTGAACAGATAGACATTAGAATACATTAGAATGTCATGTCATTGTATATGCTTCATGGACGAATCACGCTTCTGTCTGCTGTACCACGATGGTCAGAGCTGCTGGACTCTTTGTTATGTATCGTCATATTGTTCTTGTACCCAGTGTTATGGTGTGGTGGAGTATTCGATTCCACTCCCCCACTCCCTAGTACGCGTCCCATCCAACGGTACATATCTGAGGTTTTGCAACCTGCTCTGTTTTCTTACTTTTAGAGCTTACCTGCGGCTACATTTCAACAGGATAATGTGCAAATCATACATTGCATGTAATGTTCAGCTTTCTTGTTAGCCTAACAGACACAATTGTAACCCTAGCTTGCGCTTTCTCTAGACTTATCATCCATTGCACATGTCTAGTCGATGACTGAAGAGTGCCTCTCATGACACTTTTATTTTTTCGTGTTGCATGTTGGATGGCAAACAGTGCAGTTATTACTATTGTTATTACAAAGGCGAAGCCCCCAGCTCCTCTGGCCGATAGTTTAGTCCAAAGCTTTTAGAGGCCAGCCCAACAAAACCAAAAACAAACTGGAAAAATACAAGAATAAACAGTTGAACATGTAATAAAACGAGAAATAAAAAAAGAAAACAGGTATACATCATTCACACATCTACTTCAGCCAAGTATCTCTGTGCGTTTATAATATTCATTATTTTCCTGGAATAAAGTAGCATTTTACTATAATTCTCAAGGTCTCTTGGAAATTCGATTTTCATTTTATCCCTAATGGAATGTCTATCTGTTCCATGCCCGGCGCCATTGCTGTCTCTGGTTTCGCGACCTCCTGAATTCATCGTTATATTTTAGTAATTATTCAAAACATATGTGATTTTGTGCTTTCTTTTAAATTAAAACCTGATTTGAAGCTGTCTGAGAGGTGTGTTGTAAATCTACAGTGTAGTTATATCGTAGAGGATGATTTTTCCTAAAATAGGAATCGGAGATTGATCTAATTGGTTAGAAGTCTAAGCAGTACCTGAAATTGCATGCGAAAAATTTTAAAATGCAAAATTCTTCGTAAATGCCGATCCCTGAAAGCATCGAGGAATGGTACGATGGAGATTCGACTGAATCGATCTTTCAATGCTTAAATGCTGCGGATGTCATTTCAAATGTCATGTTACAAGAACAGAAGATGCAGAGAATGATATGAAAATACAAGCGAAGAAGATACTGACAACTTCATGAGTCCTGAAACAGTAATGAAACTTTGGTGGACTTCGGTCGACCAAAGCGGATCCGAATAGGATGAAAAAATAGCACTTCGAGATATACGGCATGAAATTCGACAAAATTTAAGAGGTTCTGAAAACAAAGATGCTGATTTTTTTAAGAAATAAACGCATAATATATATATTAAATTGATAGCTTGCATTATCCGTGTTCTCAGTTGTCCGTGACCTGCTGTCCCGACATTAGACAGAATAATCGAGAATACCCTGTACTAATATATAAATTGCTGCGCATAGATTGTACACGTAAGTGTTACATTCAGTCATTAGTAAGGCTAGCTTAGTGAGTGTGAGTTAATGAGGCTGGCAAATATCTTAGCTCATTTCTGTGATGACGTCCAAGACTTTGCAAGTTTTAATAAAGGTAGCTCGATTTTTTATAACGATGTATTGTTATTCTTCCATATTGCTTGATGGAAGTAACAAACATTTTGTTTCCGTTAAGGGGATGTAGGAGACATGGTGGTTGCGGCAGCCCTCTTGATCACAGACTTCTGTATTTAAAATATCGTGTCTCTTGTAGTACGAGGGATCCGTTATCAAGCGAGTCTGAGAACAGAAATTTACTACGTGTTTGAAATATTTTGGACAAAGAAGTACGCTCGTCGTCCTACCTCACCTCTTGTTCCATTCTTGCTGCTGGGCTTCAAGTTGGAGGAAACATTTCAAAAGTAAGAAAGGTGCTTTTGAAAGGTGGAATTCTTTCCTATCTAAGGTCGATATTGTTCACCGTTTCTTGGAAGAACAAAACCTTCTGATGGGTCATCTATAGGGATACCATTCGTGGTCTTTAGATAGTGAAGATCGAGAGCCATATACCCGCATAATACAGCGAAGGTTTTTCAAAATCATACTTCTAAAGCAACGACCACATTTTCTACGTTTCATTGGTCTAAAATCAAACGATTTTATTGTTTTCTGATTAAGAAATCAATTTGCTTGTGCAGTAATCGCATAGAAATTCTTATAGGAAAAGCTGTATTTCAGTCTGACATGACCCAAAATATTTGAAATATCGAGGATTATTTGTATCTTGCATACGAATTATGAAAATGATATGAATACGGCGTGAAATATTGAATTAAGTATTACGTGAGAAATAAATTAAATCTTATTTAGCTTAAGGCTAACATTTACTCAATAATGAACAGTGCTTTAGATGTTTAATATCTTCATTTTTGTTTACTGTTACGAAAGTATCTGCTGGAAATTTGAGCACTTTATCTACGTTTCCATTTATCCAGATATCATTATGCTAACATTATTTTATTATTTCTCATTTTTATAGTAGAAAATTTCCAAATGTTTAAACATTTTTAGATAATAATAAATAAAATTCCTTTTTAAACATTTAACTGATAAAAAAACGGCGAAGAGAAAAATATATAGAGCGTACCACAGTCAGCTAATAAATATTGGTGTTTACAGAGTGTTAAATGTTAGCATTTTTTTCATATTTTCTATATTTTGGTTCTGGAGATGTAAATTAATGATGGTATCCAGAGCTAAGAATTATTACTGCTTGGGTCTGTAAGAAAGGTCCAAAATTTTTTATTCATTTTTTTTGCTATTCTGCCATGTATATTCGCAAAATTTATACCAACTGCTAACACACAAAAATATTAATGCAGTATTGGAAAACATTCGAAAATATCAAAATGTTTAATAAAATTATACCGTTTCGAAGCTGAGGACGGCAACAATTTTTAAAGCAATTTAAAATGGAATTCTGTTGTGTTTTTGAAAACAGGTAAAATATTATTTGGATTTATTCTCTATTTTTTATTTCTTATTCCCATGTGATTTATACCGAAACGAGTTTCACTAGTTCACTTATTTCGTTCGTTAGAGAATCGGGGGCTCACTAGTAGCTTCAAAATAAGATTACATTACAATTCAATAACGCATTAAATTTATCAATATGTTTAACCCATATATAAATTTTTTTCTTTTTATTTCATGCAATAACCATATCAAACACAAATTTAATTTTCGTTGATATTATAGCACATTCTGTTAATTGGTTTCAAATAGTTATAAAATATTTCTTTGAAAAATGCATTCTCTTTCCGAAAATCCTAATTTGTTTTTAATATGCATTTGCGGTGTAAATCTTAAGGTTAGTAAATAATGTAATACAGAAAATAATATTTATCTGAAGAGAGTAAAGCGAAACAAAACAAAAAACCCATCTCTCATTTAAAACTGGAAAAGGAATTTTTTGTTTTTGTTTTACTTAAGCCCAATAAACATTAGATAGACATCAGACTAAGAAAGAAAGTTTCGGATGAGAGCTTAGAGCCATAGAAAAGGACTTTCTTCTTGTGGTTTACAAAATTATTTTTATAAGAATGTACTCCTAAATTAAATTCCGAAATTTAACTCTCCAAACATATAAAAATATGGGAAAAAACAACATATGCCTTTAATTCTTGTGCTTTTCAGAAACAGCTCACATTAAAAAAAGACTGCGTTATGTAACAAGCATTCTTCAAATGTAAAACTTTCTTATCTTAAAAAATGTGCAATTATAAAATCTAATAAAAGTTTTAAGGGAAATTTCATATTTCTTTAGTATTCTCTAGTTTTTAATTATTATTTATTTTAACAGAAGTATCCGATGTAACAATTCAATTAATTAACTCGCGACCGAAGTGAAAAAAAGACGCAACTTTTTAATTATCTTTTCGTTTGTCCCATTTTCGAAAGCTATTCTATAGAAAATATTTTTTCTTGCAACTAATTTTTTCCAGGTTTGTAATTCATGAATACTTTTTTATATTTCTCGTTATGAGTTCTTTTTATCTCTTTTTATTTCACCACTTCTCTTTCAAGAACGCTACTGATAATTATACTACTGTTCTAAAGATTTAATTTAATACTTGGTTATCCCCCGTACGTCTTGTATTTTATTTTTCAAATTGTATTTAGCTTTATTGTTCAAAACGTGGGCTTTCACAAACCTCATACAGAAAGCTCTCGATCAGAAGAAATAAGACGTAAATACATTTAAATGTGTATTTAGAAATCTAGGAAAAAGAAAATGTATGTTCTGTAATGGAAGAAGTTTATTGTTTACGTGTTTAAGTGTATATAGTTTAATACTATTGTAAACTAATCGGAATACGTAGAATATTTGTAGAATAAAATCTCTTTTGTAGAAGCAATCTTTGTAGAAATACAGAATATCTGTGTAGAATTGTCTACATATGACGCTACGAGAAAGGCTTTCGTGTAGAAAAGCTGTAATCAAGCTTATTATCTAGTTCCGCTTGAATTCAGTGCAAAGAATTAAACTTTTAATAGGTAACTGGAAAATATCTTTTATTATTAATAAATGTATTGTTGGGTAGCAGATTGTTTCACCTTAAAGCGATGGTATGAAGTCTTACTATTTAGTTTTTATTTAAAGGGTACATTATAATAAAATGTTTTCTTTGACTGTATAGCATATTTAAGATTAAAATTTGATCTACGTAAATGAGAAACCTTTAAGAGAGTTTAAGTCTAAGCCTTATGTAAAAGCTTTTTCACACTTGACTTCAGAACGTTCTACAAGATCAACTGATGTGAAAGAAAAAGAAAATATAGGTAGCAAATTCTGCTATAAATTTTACCCCAAAATAAATATGCAATTTACTCGATACAGTTTCTATTTTATATAATATTTATTCTATATAGATATATATTCAAATATTTCGTAATTTAAAAATTTTAAATAGTTTTTATTCTAAAACGTGTTTTTCCATACACTATATTTGTACTTCCTGTTCTGCTTTAGAAAACTAATTTGGAATTTGATTTGTTTTTATAAGATAAAATGAGAAGCCTTTGTTAAAATTTTCGTAGCTCACCACTGGTTACCATCGATTAGATAAGGCTTTTTGTGTGAGATTAGTCGTGATTCTACGTATCAGATCTTCAAGCTGCTCTTCTTTCTTAAAATATGTGCAAGTTGGGTGCCAGGAGAGCTTATTTCAAAGTCCAAACACAAGACTATTGAAAAGTTAACTGGTCAGTTTCTATGTGCTGGTACACCTACCTAAGCGCTAAATCTTCCCTTTTCTCGACTATCACTTTTTTGAACTGCTCGAAGATGCTTTAAGAAATCTACAATTTTCTATGTATAATGAAGTATGGAAAGTGGATTATAAACGTGGTTGTGCGTTTGACCAAAATCTTCCTCATGTAATACACGATTTGTGCACTGCTACAGCAAGTACATCAGAAAAAAAAACGAAACTACGTCGGAAACCTGCAGACCTTACCACCTCCTACTTTTGTTTAAATAAATTAGAATAAAGAAGAATGTCAGAACTTTTGCCTTTCTTTCGTACAAATTTGGAAATCTACTCGCGAAAATGTCACATTCCCGAGTAGATCATTTTATACAGCCAGTTTAAAACTGAACATACGTGATGAGTCTAAGGTCTTTAGTTTTAGTGAAACTGATGAAGTTATTCTGTAAAAAATGAGTTCTGTCTCTTAAAATATTTTGTTTGCAATTCTGGCATAAAGAAAATAGTTTCATTTTCTTCGATAATTTTTCCCTTCTTTGTTGCATTCTATACCTATTTCTCTATAAAATATTATCGAAATGCATATATGTATATACATGTACCGACATATATAAACATAAAAATCTGGAAGCAGTCTGGATTAGGCAGATAAGAAACAACCTAAGAATCTTAAGCCATTTTGCCGGTTAAGTATACAGGCGCAAATTTTACAATGTATTTTCGCGTTTTTAAATGGAGCGAAACGGGGTCAAAAGACTCAAACCTTATCTTAGGTTATAAAAAGGCAGTTTAAATGTGCTATATTTTCTTCTTGATGACCAGCAAAAGTCTTAAAAGTAATATTTATTTTCTTTAGCAGGAAATAAAGGAAAATATTTTACTGCACAGCATGAAAGCTTGGCAATTTTTTTTTGCTTGAGCACACAGTTAATATTCGCTTTTAAGTTTTATCTGTAAGTAAAAATTATGAAATTTTTTAGTGTTATTCCTTAATTAAATTCCGCTAAATAGAACAAACATTTTTCAATTTTTCCTATTTTTATCAAATTAAGCTCAAGAAATCAAAATCATGCAGTCTAAATTCAAAATTGAGGATCTCATATAAGTAGTTACGGTTCCTAGTAGTAAAGTTCTTAATCTCTTGCTTCTAATATGAAATTAAGCCATAATTTTAACTATTCGTAGCGACATTTAGGTTCTGTTTAATATGACCAGTACACAAAATTATTTTTTATTTATTGTTATTTCATAACAAAATATTTCCTGAGATGTAGTTTTACATATATCAGTTTAAGTATGAAAAATTCTCCAACAGTTTAATATTTTTTATTTATGGTTATTTCACAGTAAAATATTCACTGAGCTGCACTTTTACAAATATCATATTTAGTATACGAAGTTCTACAAAGTTTATTTTTTTACTTTAAAATTTTAAATGTTTATACTTTTTATCCTTTTTCATATAGCTACTGAACTAGTTGCATAATTTTACTATCCATTTAGTGTGCACTAGTTACTAAATTATTTACCAAATTTGCGATTTTTTCACTTTTGTGTAGAGGAAAGCATTCCTGTTCATTAGTCAGCAAGATATATAAAAACATTAATGGCATGAGTTTTAATAAGCAGCTTTTAAACTGAACTAGTTTGACACAATATTTGTGAAATACTTCGATCAAAATCAAAATGTATGAAAACAACTTACATAAAACAAACGAAGTTCTTAAAAAATTTCATGCATACACATTACACATTAATTTACGAAAAACATTTCTTAAAATTGAACCAACGTAAAACATCCATGCCCACATTAATGGATTAAAAACTTTAGACACTAATCTTTTAACAAACTATTGTCACTCTAGCTCTTTTAACAAATCTGGTTCTAGCTTTTCTGGCAAACTCTTTTTACAAATGTTGTCTATTTCTTAATTTTTCCACTTGCCTGCGTAATTTTAAAGTACTGTTACACACTATTCACAAATTGGCGACTTACGAAACAATTTTATGCGGCCAGCGAAGAAATTTCAGTTTTTTTTTTTTGTAAATATGATGTTGCAAATATTTCAAGATTATCTGAGATTTTATTTTAGGACTACAAATTTTATCAGAATGTAAATGTCATCAAGTGTGAAGCTGGGAAAAGAAATAAAGAAGTTTATAATTATTTACATACAAACATATACATTTTTTCTTATCCGTCTAAGAAAAATTTGGCAAATAGTATAAAATCATAAATTATTATTATTATACATTCTCAAGTCTTTCCACTTGGTAAATTTTTCCTGAAAGATTAAACAATTTTTATAAATTGTTTGGTTCTAGTTTAAATGAAAGTAATTTAAACTAAATAAAACTTAATTAAATGATTAATTGAATATGTTAGAATTAGTGACTTTAGGTAGAAAATAAATATTGTTACGGATTTCGTATTTATTTAGCTATTTATTTAGATTTGTAATTAAAATTGTTTTATTTTCCCGTGCAAATCAAATTGCACGGGATAATAAACGGCACGATTTTTAAAGAGAAAGTTACATCGGAAAATTAATAAAAGAGTGAGTTCATTTAATATTTAATAAATAAATATCTCGTAATTGCTGTTGCCGTCCAAAAAAACCGAGAAAAATCGAGAAAATAGATTCTACCAGAATGCTCTAGTGAATAATTAAAAGGCTTATAAAAGCCGAATTAAAACACCTCAGATCAGTTGTAGCTGTTTTAAGCGAACTGTTATTTACTTAATGCTGTTATCGATTGTAGCGAATTCGCTGTGAGATTGGATTAACTTTTTCTGTTTATAATTGAGTTCTACTCAACGTTTGCGATATTGTGATATTGTACGAATATCTCTGAGGATATATTTCAGTTTTGTTTTATTTCTTGTGAAAAGAATAAATTTTATTTACTTTTGAAGGACTTGTGCATTCAATCCATTACGTACCCGTACGCACGCAATAATATATATTTGAATATTTTTCGATATTATTGTTATTAAAGAAAACTTCTGGTCCTTTAGCTGATTTCAGATTGCAATAGCCCGCATGTAATTTCAGATCACTGCCTCCTTGTGTTAGAAAAGGCAAAGAGAAAACCATATGTTTTCCATAGACGTTCTCAGCTATCAATGTTCACGTTTACAGAGTGTTCACTCTGTAAACGTGAACATCAAGTGCTGTCCGAACGTTTTTGAAATTCGTTGTACTATTTATGCTTTGGATGTAAATTAATGAAAATATCCGAAATATCCGGATATTTCAAACCTGTATAAATTATTACTGCTTGGAGTTGTAAGAAGGTTTCCAGATTTTTGGTTAGTTAAAAAAAGTCCATATATTTAGCTAATTGCTTTGCGTTTCTAGCATGCATATTCACAAAGTTTACACGAACAGTTAATACACAAAAATAATAACTAAGTATTTGAAAACATAGGAAAATATAAAAATTGCTTAATTTAATTATTCTTTGCTTTGAAGTTCTGGATGGACAACAATTTAAAATGGTATCCTAAATTTGAAGCCTTTTATTTTGGGAGAAAGACAAAATAAGATTTATATGTATTTAAAATTATGAATTTGAAGATTCCACTAATACAATCAATGTAATGTAATAGGGACTATTATTAAGATCTAATTTGTATTTTTTTGTTATCAGTATCGGATTCAGAAATGTATGGATGTATAAATGCATGTATGCATGCACATATTGTTACGAATTTTGTATCTAGATAGGTAATTTTAATAGAAGTTTGTTGTATTTTTCTGTGTAATGTAGCGTTGGGCAAACGTTTAAAAGAATGCTATGCGGAAAAGTAAGAATAGATGGGCACGTGCATTTAACATTGAGTAAATGTTATCTCCGTAATTTGCATTGAAATTGAATCTAATTAATTGACCACTATATTAGCTGTAACCGTAATTACACGCTGATATTGCTTTTCAGTAATTTCGAGAAGTAGAAAGTACTAGAAAAATCTCGTGACCGGTTGAAAACTATTTAAGACCGAAGAGAGAGCATCTGCTCTCAGTTAAGAAGTTAAAGAACAAGAAGAGCCCTTGCTTCGACAAAATTACGAATGTCATGATCAAAAAATTTCCTATTAAAACTGTCTTCATGCTTACCAAGCTCATCAACAGCATTCTGCAGACCCAGCATTTTCCCAATCCGTGGAAACTGGCAGCCATCTCGCCTATCCTCAAACCAGGAAAACCAGCTACATCACCGACGTCGTATAGACCAATCAGTCTTCTGTCTTGTATTAGTAAAGTGGTTGAAGTTGTCATTCTTGCCAGAATTAATCAACACCTTTAAGAAAACAACATTCTCATCCCCTGTCAATTTGGGTTCAGGAAACAACTGTCGACGACCAACCAACTCTACAGAGTGGTGGAAATGATTACAGAAGGAAGGCAAAGAAAGAAAATTACTGGTGGCATATTCTTAGACATAGCCTAGGCTTTTGATCGCGTATGGCTGGATGCGTTAGTCTACAAAATACACACGCTGGGTTTCCCAGTTTAAATCACGAACATAATTAAATCCTACCTAACTGGTAGACACTTTGTCGTTCATATTTCTGGCACATATTCCACCAGCCGTGCAGTACTTGCAGGCGTCCCACAGGGTTCTCTTTTGGGACCCACACTACAAGGTTTATATGAACGACATACCCATAGCAGACAACACTATACTGGCCATGTATACTGATGATACAACGATCCTGGCACAAAATGCATTTCTTAGTCCAGTAATCCAACGATTACAAAACCACATCCATGCACTTGAGACCTGGCTAGTTAAATGGAAGGTGCAAGTCAACCTGGAAAAAACACAGGCTATATTGTTTACAAATAGAAAGAAAATAAAAACAAACCTTCAATTCTATGGTACGGTACTTCCCTGGGCCAAGCAAGTCACTTACTTAGGGGTGATCCTCTGTAAAACTTTCTCATGGTCCCCACACATAACACATATTCTCAAAAAGTTTCGAGCCCGTAAATCGCAACTCATTCCCTTTATTGCTCGGAATAGTATTTTATCTATAGACAATAAGTTACTCATTTACAAAACCATTATGCGTCCACTATTAAGTTATGCCTGCCCAGTTTGGGCATATTCATGTCGTTCCAACCGTAAAAAATTGCAAACTGCTCAGAATGGTTTTCTGAGGCAATTGGTAAATGCACCATGGTACATCCGAAATAGTAGAATTTATTTAGAACTGAACATCGAACACATTCATAATTACACTCACGTTTGTGAAAATTGCAACACCAAGAAGGAATCGTCATAATTGAATGCAATTTAATACACAGTTGAGTGGTAGTGGTACAAATAAATGATTAAATGTTCAAAGCAAACAACCAAGAACAAGAGATCAGAATCAGTATTTTGTGTAGCCACCACGCGCCGCAATAAGTGCTGCTACACGACGTGGCATGGAGTCAAACAAAGTTTGAATGTCTGACTGAGGAAGAGCATTCCATATCGTTTGTACGCGTACCCAAAGTTCGTCTGCAGACGCAACAGGACGAGGATCACGAGCAAGACGCCGACCAATGACATCCCACGCATGTTCAATTGGCGACATATCCGGGGAACACGCAGGCCAAGGAAGAAGCTGTACCTGCTGCGCTGCAAAGAAGGATTTAACAATCCGAGCAGTATGAGGGCGGGCATTGTCCTGTTGAAATACAGCGCCTGGCAAGCTTTGAAGGAAGGGAACAGCTTCGGGCTGTAGAACTTCACGGATATACCGGTTGCTGTTCAGATTGCCCACAATTCGTAGCAATTGAGATCGTCTATGATATGCTATGGCGCCCCAGACCATAACTCCGGGTGTTCGTCCACTGTGGCGTTCGATAATGCACTCCGGAAGGTGGCGTTCACCGGCATAGCGTCTGACACGAATGCGGCCATCATGGTACCACAAATTAAAGCGGGATTCGTCAGAAAACACGACATGCTGCCAATCAGCACGCCAGTCTCTATGCTGATTGGCCCATTGTAGCCGCAGGCGGCGATGGTCGTGCGTTAGGGGGATCCTGTATAAAGGAGTCCGTGCGCGCAGTCCACACTGCAGCAGACGTCTACGAATTGATGAAGCACACAATGAAACACCTGTAGCTATTGACCACAGTGCTGCCAATTGTCTAGAGGAAGCTGTACGGTCCGTCCGCGCCATGCGGACCAGGTGTCTATCATCGCGAGCTGACGTCACATTTCGGGGTCCACTCCCGGATTTCCGAGTTGTCCGACACTCGTCCGTCCACTGCTTCCAAACGCGCATCACTGTGCTGCTGTTACGCTGCACACGAGAGGCTACTGCACGATACGACAATCCAGCTTCACGAAGGCCGATGATTCTCCCTCGTTCAAACTCTGTAAGTTGTTCAAATCTCGCTCTCTTTCGTCGACGAGGCATAAGTACAGATTGAGTTAACGTTTACCACTAGCAGATAACCACCGATAACCATACACGCCTCGCTACAGCCGTCTATTTATTCGGATCCATCAGCCGTTCAGAGGGCGCTGCTCAGCATACGCATGCGCTACGGATTTGCAATTCTAATCATTTGCATATCATGCGCTACTTTGCATTTCCTGAAAATTTCAGCTCACTCGCGTAAGTCCTTCATGGTGTTGCAATTTTCACAAACGTGAGTGTATTATTGTAGACTAGCTAGGCAGTTTCATGTAAATCAAACCAAAATTGTTAACCCAGATATTTATATTCCTGATTACGACGCTGCTGACCCTGTAAACGCTGTACGACCAATGTCAATTCTTTTCCTGGCACCTGTATAAACATTGTACATTCTGGATTTAATTAGAAATGTTTTAAGTAATCATTTGTGTGTAATTTTTTTCTCTTATTTTTATATTATTATTTTTCTTAGAGTTATAATGTTATTCAATTATGTTTTTCTAACATGCCAAAAGATTCGTACTTTTTTATTCTCTTGTCATTTCTAATATGTTATCTCACCAGCTCGACAGCTTCTGTGCATATCTTTATACTTTTCCTTTAGAGTTTCCCACAGTTTAAAAAAAAAAAAACTTATGTAGTTAGGTCCTCACCTTTCAATTCACTCAGTTTATTTAATTATATGATTAGGAAATTATATACGTTTACAGTAGGGGTAAGGCTCATTAGCCTAGGCACTTTGGCATTGCGCCTCAACCGATGCTTGATGATCTGCTCTCAGTTGTTTACTTAGCTGTTGTTGTTATTGTTGCGATTTCAGCGTGAGATCAGATTAGCTTTCTCTTTAGATGCGCTTTGCATCGCGTTTGCTTTAACGTTCTTAGTACTTTAATTAGTTCTTAGTAATGTAGTTAGTTCTTAGTTCTTAGTAATGTAACTACTGATTACAATTTATGATTCTGTAAACACTTATACCAATATCTGTGTGGAAAATTTTAGATTTCTGAAATATTTCTTTTGAGAAAAATAAAGTTTTATTAATCTATTGTCGGATTTAGGCATTCAGTCAATTACGAACCCGTACGCACGTATGTATGCGTGTGTATTACACACATATATACCTGCATTTCTAAATCCGGTCCCTACAATAGTAAGGTAATTTTGAGTGATTGCCTGACAATAGTAAAGTAATTTAATCGATTTAATCTGATGATTTTAGTTGCCTACTTTAGTTATTGTTTACTTTAGTTATTATTTCCAGTGTTAACAATGTCATCAGCATCTTGGCAGAGTCGCACGCGTTCCCGTATTCTATTCACCAGAGAATGCGGACTTAGTAGTACTACACTAGGGCAGAATAACTGAAAAATGAATTTAAAAAGATGCCCAAAATAAAATTTTGAGGTGTATTTCCTAAGCAATAAAGTGTATGTGAACAAGTGCATGTTTGATATAAAACTAAGCTTGAAATAGTAACAACTGCTCAAGCTTATATAATAAATTCACATTACTGACTTCTCAATAATTTTTTATCCTCTTCTGTTATCGGAACCGGATTCAGAATTATATGCATGTATGTACGCATGTATGTATGTTTGTATGCGCGTATATGTGTGCATGTATACACACACACAGTTACATACATGTATACACACACATGCATACGTACGTACATATGTACAAACATACACGAACATATACACCCATACCTACATGCATACATACATTTCGTTTCTCAATCCTGTCCTCGTAACACAAGATAATGATATTTAATTCTCTCCCAGAAAAGTAAATAAAACACTTTGAAAACTATCTATCCAAACAGCATTGAAACTGAAATGAAACAAAATGAATCTTATTAACATCGAAAACAGACAAATGTTACTCAAATGTAGAAACTCACAAGAACCAAAAATTAAATCCTTTTACTTCTCAAAAGTTAACGGAAAAAGAGGTCATAATTAAAAGTATAAATTAGATAGTGTGTCTGCATACCATTAGCCAGTCAGGGAACGTAAATCCAAGCAAAGGACATTGATAATATATGGATCGCACATCAGTCTTTAAAGGAACCAATTATTGTTATATGCTATATCGTAGAAATATATTGTAAAAATAAATATATTGAATTGCAGAAATATGTGGCTTGCATTGTTTCGAAAATTTGACAATAAAGGAAGGGAAAAATTTACCGATATTTTCGGGTTTCAGGAAAGTTGTTAGATTTCTCTCGGGGAAAAAATGTTACATTGAATTAAGATACAGTTAATATAATCGTAAATTTTAAAGATTTTATTACATTGAACATTTATTACATTGTCTTACTTTAAAGTTATACTAGTACTGCGCGATATGAAGGTAGCAATTAAACAAAAACGGGTCTATTAGCAATAAAACAAAAGAAATCTGAAAGCCCAAAAGGGCGTTTTCTTAACGTTTTCTGTGTTACCTTTATTTATTAAGTATTATATTCTTCACGCTTAAACCATAAAATTCAATTCAGCAGCAATATCACAAAAGGATTTTAAAATGAGGATATATTTAGAATTTCCGATGCACCATCTCGCGCTCAAGAGGTAAAAAGGTTTTTTACTTTCATATAGTGTTGCCATTGCCGTTTTGAAATAATTGAGATTCTGTAAAAAATTCGCTAAAGTGATACAAAATATGAAATCGGTAATAAAACAAATTCCATATTCCAAACTTGGGCTTCCAGATGCCCATATTCGGACGAGAATTGCTTTATTCCGAATTTGATGGCTCTCGGTACCGTTGTTTTATGACAATGCGAGAAACACAAATATATTTATGCAGGTTCTTCATTATTTAATTTCTTTAAATATTACACAAGGTGATAATATTTGGTGGCAACAGTTTGAAAAGTGATGTAGATATTTACAGTGAATCGATACAAAATGCCAAAGCAAAATTAATAGACCTTCTGAACTAGCGCTAAATTGTAATCATTAAAAAATTCGGAGTAAAATATTTATATATATTTTAAATATATATAGTTAAAGTATTGCCTTTGCAATATTTTGAGCTTTCTTTTTCACAAATTGTGATAAAGTTCTTCGCATGACATATCGAAGTTCAAAAATATTTAAGTATTGCTTTTATAGTCAAGCGAAGTTTTATTTCTAAATATGAGTCAATTTACTTTGCATTATCCGAAACAAAAAGCATTTAACAAATGCATTTGAGTCTGGAATAAAAGATAAAATTCTCGTTAATGCTAGGTACAGATTTTGCTGTTTTTTTGGTGGAAAAATGCGACCATTTAAATTCATATTTTGCGTAATAAATAGCCAATTTAATTAAATGGGATCATCTTTCACATACCTCACCGTATAAATTGTCCAGATTTAGCACGTCATCAAATGAGTGCTTTCTCTCGTTTTGTCACCTGTACCTTGTAACTGTTTTCTATACAAATTAAACTATCATTATAATATTGACATATTTTCTTTGCAGGTTTAATTCGAGAATGCTGGAGCAGTAACTTGAATAACTGCTACACGGATCAGTCAAAATGCTATGTTTTCATTCAATGTAACCTTTTATAAAAATCGCTGTTTGAAATTAATTAAATATTTTAAAATATTTTCTTTTTAAACTTCGAGAAAGTATATAAAATTGCGGCTAAAACAGAGTACGTGTGTTAGTATAATACTTTCATTGTCATCATCTCTACTACAAAGTATTAAAAAAATAACCGGGACAATAATAAATGCTTTTTAAATAGCCCGTTAAAAACAAGCAGTTTTTTTATTAAAATATTCGGCTAGACTAAATGAAAGAATCTCTTAACATCATTCAATAACATTTCCGTCCATTCGAAATAAAACAATAAAGGGGTGTGGAATTGGTCTTCTTTGGTTTTAGAACTAAAATGTGCGGCAATCAGCATAGCTTTCTAGAAAATTTAGTTTTTTATTTTTCATTTGGTTGAATGAGATGTCTCTACTCATACATTTTTGGCACTTGAAGGCATGGTTTAGAATTTTTTAAAGATTACTGTACTGCTTACTATCGATATGTTTCAAGAGTAAAAAGAAAGAATACTCTTTTCATGCAAAAATAAAATGATGTTTTATTAATTTTAAAAAGTCTCTTTTTATCCGTTATTCTCTAACTAGTTCTCTGTACGTGTTTTAAAGAGCAGAATTTAAGGTGATTTTAAGTGGCATGTAGATTTGCCTTCACGTTCAACATAAAATGTTTTAACCCAATCACGGACCGAACGGTGATGTTCCTGAAAACGGGTAGTTCGACCAGGTTCAAATCGCGGCGAACAAACTGGCTGCATAGGGATTTTGTAGGCTTTCTCTATACGTAAGGTGACAAGAGCAAGTTTCCCTAAAAATGTCTTCACAAAGGCATGCCTCCACCTAGGGAGACATGCTTCGAGTTTCGTTGTTTTAATCATTAACATAAGATGATTTAAGTTAGTTTTGATGTTAAGTACGTTATGATACTTATGAAGGTTTATGAAATCTACCCGATTTACTTCGAGAGCAAATGTAGCAATATTTTTTTTGTCTGATAATGATACTACTTTGAAAGGGAACGGAACACTCAGTGCTTAGAGATTTTAGAGATTAGGGTAAAACAGAAGCAAAACATGCAAAAAATGTTTAAAAAGCTAAAATCGGTTATTGTGAATGATATTTCTATATTTTCGTTGATTGTAATGTAGCACTGAATCTTGCTTCGTAAAGTTACATTTTATGCAGCTGTTATGGAAGACTAATGTTGCTTCGAGTTTAGGGATATTCACGTTTGATAATTGTGAAATAGTTAGATTTAATCCCAGGAAATTTTGTATATTTTACAATATACACTGCTCGACATCAAAAATACAACACCAAGAAGGAGGGGTCAGAAATGTATGCAAATTTTAGAGTAGACCCACGTCACTGTGTTATGCGAATGATGTGAAATGCGCAGCTCTCCGACGCACGTGAAGTAAGACATAAGGGAAGGAACGTGCAGAATAGGTAATAATTATGTCGTTATTTTTGCCAGACGAATTATCGAAGAAAGTTGATTTTTGTCCCGGAGGATACGTGCAATAAAAGAGAATGCCAGGCCGCCGTCAACGAAGGCAAGAACTTCCAGCAGATAGCTCGAGGGGTATGGTGATCGGACTGAGAAGGGCGGGATAGTCCTTACGTCAAATCGCAGCTGATACCCACATGGATGCGAGCACGGTGCATCGGCTGTATCGGTTGGAACAAGGGAATGTGGGAAGAAGGAGGGGTGCAGGTGCAGAAAGAGTGATGTCAGCACGCGTGGATCGACGCATCCGCAGACAAGCCTTGGCGGTCCCGCAAGTCACTTGCACCGCGATTCTGCAGCATGTGCAAGATACCCTGGATGTTCCCGTGTCGACGAAAACCATTTCCCGTCAATTGGTTGAACGTGGCCTGCACTCGCGGCGACCGTTAAAAAGACTGCGACTGACCCCACAGCCTAGACACCAACGTTTGGAATGGTGCCGGACTGGAGCGATATTGATGACAGAATGGCGAAACGTCGTATTTTCAGATGAGTCACGCTTCTGTTTATGCAGTGACAGTCGCCGCATACGTGTGTGGCGTCGACGTGCAGACAGATCTAATCCGGCAATAACTGTGGAACGCCCCACCGCGCGACAACGTGGCATAATGGTTTGGGGCGTTATTGCCTACGATTCCAGGTCACCTCTAGTTCGTATTCAGGGCACTATGACGGCCCAACGATACTTGAATAATGTACTGCGACCGATGGCAATCCCCTACTGTCAGGGGCTGCCTAAAGCAATTTTTCAGCAAGATAACGGCTCACCACACAGTGCTGGTATCTGCCAACATGCTCTGCAAGGTATAGAGATGCTTTCCTGGCCACCGTACTCTCCTGACCTGTCACCAATTGAACATGTGTGGGATGTGATTGGACGCCATTTGCAGACTCTGCCCCTGCCTCGTTCAGAAGACGAACTGTGCAAATGGTTGAAAGGGAATGGAGAGCCATCCTTCAGGACACCATCCGCACTCTTATTGTCTCTATGCCTAGACGTGTTTCTTCGTGCATCGCTGTCCGCGGTGGTTCCTACATCCTAATGAGCCGACGCCGTTCTCGCTCTGTATTCTAACTATGATTTTGAAATAAAGATCACTTATTGCTGCTTGCTGTCTCTGTCTTTTTCTAAATTTCATCACTTTCTAACCACTTCTTCTTGGTGCTGCATTTTCAATGTCGAGCAGTGTACAAATATAGTGAAATGGCTTTAATTAAGAAAGATATGATGCGCTAAATTATTTCGATATCCAATTTCAGCGAGGTCAGCTATGAGTTGCATTTCATGAAATTAATCTTACACCAGACCCTTTTTTGCAATACCCAGATAATGGCGTTAGCAATGTAATGCTAACGCCATTAACGCCAATATGTAGCACCGTTTTGTTGGAGCCACGTATTCTTCAAATCAATGTCCTAAAAATTTCCATTAAAAAAATCTTATCACCAATCTCTATCGCTCGCTAGTTATGTTAACTGCATCTCCTCCCTCATTTTAGAAAAAAAAATCTTCCTATGATGCCACTATGCAATAAACCACGTAATACAGTTATATTTTGCGAATGCAATCTCTTGTAGACTATTTTCATATCCAAAACGGCATTTATTTCTTTAGCATATACATTCAAGAAGAAACAAACGTCATTAGAGTAAACAATCTTTGCTAAAATTTAATGTGCTTGAAGCGTATGTTGATCCATGATAAATTATCAGCCTTGATTAAATTACCATTTCATTTTAAAATCATACCATTTCCTTTTTTCTTTTTTCGTTAACTCTAATTTCAAGTCCTTGCTTTCCACAAACTATACCGCGAGGCTAAATCCTTTACTATTATTACTTACGTAATTGTACGGAAATTATAAAATCATTTAATTAAACTGTATTCTCTTTTGTACCTATCAGACTTATCCTCTCGTTATATTATGCTCTTCTCCATTATATTAAGTTCAATTTCGTTTTTTTTTTCAAAGCTTAAAATATACAGGTATGTCTATAAGTTATTTCTCCCGCCTTCTTCGGCACGCCTTTATGGTGTAGTAGTTAGCACGCTCGACGCGTGGTTCGATTTCCGGCGAAGGCGTTGTTCATATAATCATGCCTCCTGCTTTTAAAAAAACCTAATGTTTCTACACTGGCACTCCAACTAAAAAGGTGGTGGATGATGATTCTCCACCACCGGGATTTGGCAATTGGATCCCCCAAACCCCAGTCGCCCTTTAAAAGGGAGAGTATATAAGGTATTTCTCTCCCCTTCGTCGCATACCTTCGTGGTGTAGTGGTCAGGAAGCTCGACGCGTAACCGAGAGCTCCGTGGTTTGATTCCGGGCGAAGGCGTTGCTCATTTAATCATGTCTCCTGCTTAAAAAAAACTAATGTCCCTACATGTCTACTTTCTACAAAATTCATGCACCTAGATATTAAGCCCCAAATCAATCCTGAACGAACACAAAGAGAATTGATGATAATTTTTTCCTTTAACTTCTTACTTCATTCTTCTCACTGAAGAAAGCAAAACGTTCAGTTTCATTTAAATAAATTTTGAATGCTGCATTTGTTTAGACGTTTATTAATTAATCTTAAGAAAGCGATTTTTTAAGCCTTCTAAGAACAATCTTAAGAACGTACTGCGTAAATTATATTGCCTGCATTAAGTTCTACATTTACCGCCCAACTGGGATAGTGGTTAGCAAAGCTAGCTGCCGTACCGAAGGGCCCAGGTTCGAATGTTGGAGAAAGCATGGATGCTGGTAAATGTATACTGTCTGTGCGGCATGGGAGCACTCTACGACGAGCCGAAAGTCCTCTCGAGAGGTTATGGCAGGGTAAAAAAAAACCAGGCCGTTCATCACAACTGGGGGCGGAACTGAGCAAAGTCATACTCTCACCTGTATGGTGATTCTTGCCAATGACAGGCGCAACTTACACTCCTTGCCACAATAAGTTCCTTGGATTTGTTCTGATGCCTAACTGTAAGACAAGTGAAATAAGTCACAACAACAACAATGAGTCAATATTTAATTTACAGGCACATTTCAAGTTTACGTTTTATTTTTCGAATTTTTATCTATTTTAAGTAAATTTCCTTCACAATTCCTTTCTCAAACAGTCAGATTTGTTGTACGTATTCACGTAAAAGTAGAAATTTAAAGCTTATATGTATTCCATTATTGTGTTTTATGTAACTGTGAAAATTAAAATGAACTATGAAATTTAGTTAAAACAGGAAGTTCTTCTTTGATAGGATAATTTTTTCTCTCATTCCGTGTATTTCTCGTTCTAAAGTTTAAGATTATTATTAAATTTAAAACTGCAATATTTATTGTGCATTCCGAATGTGTACCTGCGAAAATAGAAATAACATTTTAAAACATTTCTTTTATTTTTGAGTCTATAGATTTTTCAAAATCCCTAATAATATATCTGGTGAGTAATGTCAGGAGAAACCTGTTCGAAAGCACTGATTGCGAGATTCATTCCCCTACCATAGTAAGGGGGGTGTATCTGCCCATCCCCCTTACCAATAAAGAAAGGACAAGAAAAATGAAAGCGGTTAGTAATTTGAAATAACTGAAAGTTCTCAAGAAACTTTGGAACTTTTTTAGTCTCTAAGTGCTTCTTTGACACAGGAAGCCGTAACAGTCCATGGCAGACAATCTTACATGATAGATGGATTACAAACATATACGACAGATGGTTAGAAATATAGGCAGCAGATGGGTTTCATGCAACAAATGAGGTGTAATCATCTACGACAGGCGATCTGAACTACTATATAAAGAAAAAATACGACTGTGTGATTTGGTACTATTTACTTCTAACTCCACAAAGAAAAAAAAACTTAACTAACGTAAATAAATGGCTGTTTCATGACACTATGAAACCCAGTGTACGAAAAATTTTGACGAAACGTGTGAGTAGTTTCTGCTGAAGAATGTACCGAAATCGTGGTGGAGAAAAGAATTCAGTGTATCATGATTTATTTTATAACATTTCAAGATACTTCTGTTTTAACAATACAAATGGCTGAAAAGAATCAGAATACCTTGCATGCTGTAGTCTCAGAATCAACGATACATCATATTCAACTCTTTCGTGACGCGAGAGCTGGAAGTTAGTTTGGTGGCAAACGCTTGTTATCCACATACAGTTCTGTATCGTTGGCGTAGGAATCACAATGAAAACTTGAATGTTTATAAGCGTATATTTTCTGATCAGATTAGGGCACTTAAAATAATGGCGAGCCGAAGGTACTCTCGATAAATTTAGTAGTAGGGA
>KK113195.1:53125-69243 GCA_000611955.2 Stegodyphus mimosarum
TTCGTCCCTCGGGTTTTTCATCAAAAATGGAAAGATGCTGTACGGCAAACTACTGGTGAGATTCTAGTATCTCACCCACTTCTTCCTCTTCTGTCGTGTCTACATGCAGATGTAAAGACAGAATTAGAATAAAAATTTGAAAAAAAAACAAGGTTTGAAACTATGCCATGAATTAAAAGTAATTTTAAATTTTGCTTATGTATCGATCTTCATTTTTAAAACAACAGCATTTCTGCTCTAAAAAATATTCGAATTTATGAATATTGAAGTCTCTGAATGCGAGACTGGGAATCAATAACGTATGAGAACCAGACATTATTCGGTTCGTTTTCTGAACTTTAAGGTTTAAAAAATTACTAAAATAATTTCGATGTAATTAAGCAAATGGTGAAATATCATACCCTTAATTCTCCTCCTTAAAATATAAAGTATGGCAATGAAGTTAGGTGAGTATACAGATAAACAAAAAATTCTTACCTAAATAAAAAGTGTTTCATAGTCCTTTAAGTTTAAATTAATGGACCTCATTTGCAATCCATTTTTCATAACGATTGTGAAGTTCCTGAAAACACTGAACAAAGTCCTCATTCTTTTTACATCAAGAAATTTTCGTTACTTAGGGTAAGGAGCTACTACCTATTTACTTAGGGTAAATAATAGGTAGCCCCTACAACTTTATGTAACATAAGGTAACATCATCTCAAAAACGAATACATATAATAAATTGTCAAAATTGAGTTGACAAGATATTAACAATGTAACGGTGTAGAGACATTAGGTTTCTTTTAAAAGCAGGAGACATCAGAAATGAGCAATGCCTTCTCCGGGAATCGAACCACGGACCTCTCGGTTACGCGTCGAGCATGCAGACCACTACATCACGAAGGCATGCGAAGAAGGCGGGAGAAGTACCTTATAACGTATCATGAAATGCCAATTAATGTAAACTAAGTATTGTAAAAGCACACGAGATTGCATATAATGAACTGACAAAAATAATTTGACACAGAAATATCTAAAAGAGCGTAATACGCATAAGCATGCAGGTGAAGCTATATTTTTTTCAAAATTATTTATTTATGCCCTTTATATTATTATTTTATATTTTTTCTAATTTTGACTCCTGATAGTAAATATTGATCTAAACAAGTTATGATTGTAAACATAAATGGTTATGATTGTAAACATGTATGGTGGCTAGAAGCAGCTAGAAACAAGTTGCTTCTAGCCACTATAGTATATAATTTCATGATATATCTTTACATGTGAATAACAATATACTGCTAGATATAATGTAATTTCTACACATCAGTTATCGTAAAAACATATGTAACGGCACATTATGAATCGTCAAAATTGAGTTGCTAAAGCATTAGCATAAAAATTCAACAATACTTAAGTGTAAGCTTTGGAAACAGTTTTAAAGTTCTAAGTTAATTCTGATAGTAAATACTGATGTAAAGAAATCATGTTGACAACATCATTTGTAATGTGGGAATATTTAATGCAATATTTAAGTTTCTGAAACATGAGGCCTGTACCCACTACAACAGATAAGATCTTGAAACATACACCTGTACAGCTATATATATCGCAATGTAAATCATATAATGTAATGCATTTTACTTGAGCTAATTTAACGCTGAAAGGTAGGAGTGCCGTTGATGCCGCCGGCGGTGGCTGTAGTGTTGGCTGGAATCACAATTTTATCACGATTCGAGGAATGTTGTCAGAATGTTGTTGGTTTTGTAGTTATTGTGTGGGGCTAATACCTACTTACTTAGGGTAAATATCAGGTAGCCCCATCACTTCTACGTAACGTAACTTCGAAGTTCATTGGCCCAATTCAACAGCTCTCTGATACGGGACGGGGATAAAGAAAGACAAACGACAGTTAGGCGGGCATATAGCCCACCTTCATGCAGTGTTTGGCAGAAAATGCGTTGTCCTGCAGCAGCAGAGAGATGCAACGCCAGCTGCCCTTCTATTAATGATCTATGGCGTCTCGTCCATAGCAACAGGAAGCGATCGAGTGTTTCTCTGGTAATCCTCCTGCGTCTGCACCCACGTCTTCTACAGGGATTTCGATTCCGTTGGAAACGATTTCTCAGCCTATTAATAACACTACTATGCAAATACTGCTCTCTCGTAACAAGGAATTGTCTTGCAGTATCTCGCAAGATCTCGACAACCCTTGAGTGCATTACATCGTGCAAATGGTGTTTTCGGCTCATGCTTTCTACTTTGGTTATCTCTTATTGCACGCAACTATTCCGGTCTGCGAACTGACGAATAGCTTCGGCATGCCCTTTTTAAGGCCTTTTGATGTGACTGCGAGATTGCGTTTTATGCTAATTTCGGTTGCTTATTTGCAATTCAAAAACCATAGCAATGTCGATGACCTAGAACGTAGAATATTGAATCTTTAAAGAACAGTAAACCTGCCAGTCGAGGCTAATTAAATTTTTATCTCTTGCATCCACATTGCAATTTGAGCACAATTTTCTTGGCACTCTTATAGTGCCTATTCAAGAACATTTACATAATGTGATAGGAAGACAGCGAACGAAGTTTCCTTGCGTCTTAACGGCAAGAGAGTTGAAACAAAAAACGTGCACAGTTATCCATTGTGGCAACCTATTAAGCGAAGGTTTCGGTTTAAAATGGTTATTAAGAAAAAGTTTCAGTTCGCGACATTTTGAGGTCAGGGACCTATGTCATCAGGGTTGTGTAAGCCATGTGACATAGACTGATGTAGAAATGACGCAGTTCAGAAAATGTTTTACTATTTTTAGAATAGAGAGGAAGAATTAAGGACTATTTCTAATTAAATTATAATTCTGAGATTTACAATATTTTTATCTTATATATATATATAGAGAGAGAGAGAGAAAGAGTACGCTATGTCTCTATGATTCCTTTGAATATGTTATGTTTTACGTTATTAATAGGTTTATATGTACTAATACTTGCTTGTCTACTCACTGAAACTGCATATAACAATTTTATCTTAATACCTTTAAAGTACATCGAGGGCAATATCGTTTATGTTTAAGATTAACGAAGTATTTAAAAGCACTTTAAAATTAATCTTCAAGAACAAATATAAATTCAGAAATAACATGTTCTTTCACTCTTAAGCATAATTCTACGAGGAAAAAGTCCACATTTCCTTAAAACAACAAAAAAAATTCACTTTATCCTCGTTAATCTTAAGCATCGTTTAAGATTACGGAAGATATTAAAGGCATTTTAAATTTAATCCTCAAGAACAAATACAAATGCGAAAATAACACTTTCTTTCACATTTAAGCATAATCTGCGAGAAAATGATTCATATTTTTTAAAAACAAAACAAAAATGTTCATGATATATATTCTTGGTAGCTAAAATTAACATATGAATCAACCATAATGATTATTTATACGTTATTAACCTTTAGATTATAGTTTACAAAAATTATCTTATTTAATCTTATAACAAAAAAAAATTCCTTTGGTTTCTTTTTTTCATAATTGTTGACGATAGGTAAAATATGTTTAGCTCTCCAATATTTGATTCAGTTATAAAGTTATTATTTAACTGAGAACGCCAACGCATGATAGAAATATTTGTTTTGAGGAGGATTGTCTTATTTGTCAGATTTGATTTAAAAACCTCTTTACAAATGCAAAATTCCTTAATTCAAATGAATTTATACCAGCAGCTCATGAGATTAATTTTTATTTCTTGCTTTAGAAAAATGACACAAAAAGCATTTCACTTGTTTTTCCACTACTGTCTATATTGCTTATTTCAAAGGCAATTCCCGTTATCGTTTACGTCGAGAGATTTCTCTGACATACCACTTTAAACAAAGAGCAAAAGGTCCAACATCGGTACTCGACGGTGATGCTCTTGATTCCTGTTATGTTTCTGATAGATCGTGATAAAGTTGAGGGATGGAGAAGAGTTCATCATTGGAAAAATTTGCATAGGAACGAGAAAAGTGTCAGTTTGAGTGACTGGAAGTAGTTTCTAAGTCTCTCTCGTCTTTCCACTTCACACTTTGATCTGCTCTTGAAGTAAAGAACTGTCAAACAAAAGAAAAAAGTACCATTATCAAGCAAACCATATCTACGAAAGAGAGAAGCGTTATTTTAAAGATATTCACATTTTATAAATTTAATTAAGAAGAGTCCTTCAGGTGAAGTTCGAGAGAGTAAACTGGTGTATTTTCTGAGAAATAAGAAAGAATTTTTGCCTTAGCTTGATGGAACTCAGATTTAAAATATGATAAGCGTAGAAGAGGCATCTAGATTCGCGTCGTCAAAATTATATTAAGAGATTTTCCTCTTCACTTAGAATTGTTGCGACAGACAAACACATGAATAAATACCTAAACTGAAAGAGTCAGTTTCAGGGAGTGCAAGCATTATATCAGAAATGTAAGATATCTTTTTTCAAATGCGATTTTGAACATTGAACAAATCTGAAGCAAGTATAGACATTATATTCTAGACCGGAACGACATGGAAAATATACAAAAATGCTGGAAATGTTTTATCTTCAAAAAATTGGATTGCATATGATATTCTAAGGAAGACCTGGAATATCATGAATTTATTGAAAGAATATGTAAGGGAGTTCACATGTTATTTACATATACAATGATCCAATCATGTTTCCAGCAATATAAAATCTTACTTAGATTTATTTTACTAATTTTGTGCACAAGTAACATATTAATTTTTCGTTACGTACCTTTGAGGATAACTGTAAAACACATATTGATTATCTGCCTAAAGGGGCAAATACTTCGTGAAGGATTTTATGAATGAAATCGGGTTCTATTCAAAATATACATCTAGAAAACTTAACATGCAGATTCTTCATTGCTTAATATCTTTTAGCAACAATTTGGAACGTGATACGCCGTTTATTGTGAACCATTGCGAAATTTCATTTCAAAACTAATAGCCCCTTCTGGGTTAATAAAACGCTATATATTAATACTTTGATTATGAAATTTTTAATAATATCTGTAAAAAGATTAATAAAAAAGTATTCTCCGTAATTCAATTTTAACACCACAGAACAGAATTAAAATTATACATCTGAAAACCAGTACTTATGTACGATATTATTTATAATAATAGTAGAATTTTTGAGAAATTATTTGAAATAAAGTAAGAAGTAAGCAAACAGAAATTCGCTTTTTTAATGCACTAAAAAACGTTATTCTTCACAAACTTTAACTCTTTCTTTATATTTATGGCATATCCGGAACCCTTCTGCTAAAAGCAATTGGCTTTTAGATGATTCTCTTGCAATTTGCATTCAGAATGAAGCGTCACGCCCCTGCCGATGCCCGCAATACGTGTGTTTGCATATTTAGTTTCATGCAGACAGCCATTTTATTATTTAATCTGCATATTTCCGAGAAGATAATCAACTTGTAACTCGCATTCGCGGTTTTTGAAGCAGGCAAAAACACCTTAATTAAATTTTCCTCAAAGTGTTATTTTTTACAAAGTTTACGTTAGGACGTTTTTATGATAGTTTTGAAGAATGTTTTTAGCGTCTACGTATAAATTAAGCCCTTTTCTTGAAAGATGCTTTCGGTGAGTACGTATAAAATTAACCCTTTTTTGTTTTAACTTCGTAATTTGCCCTCTGAGCAGAGATAAATGGATTCTGCTTAGGTTACGAGCACCATTATTTTTGTCGAAAGAGGAAAGTGAATAACTCTTATAGTGTAAGTTTTTGTAACTTAGTGATCTATGCTAACTATAGGTCTACACTAACATGCATAATAATTTAGGATCTATACTAGGGAGACGTTGCAAACAGAAATTTCAATACCCAAAATTATGTTTTTCAAACACACAATTAATATTAGATCAGAAGCGATGGTAAAAAGGAATTAAAGGTTGAACGTAGAGAATAAATGTAATTTCTAAAGTATAAAATTCTGAAGATTAACTTAATTTATCGGTATTTACACTTAACTTAGTTTCAAGTTTCTTTATCGTTATCTTCGGAAGTAATTTTGATTAAATTTAGTCGGAAGTAATTTTGATTAAATTTAAACTACAAAACTCAACTATATGAAAACTGCTTACGATAGGAGGGAAGGAACTCTGTAAGCCATATAAAGCTTATATTATTAGTAAGCCATTAAAGGATTTTATAGTAAGCCATATAAAGCTTACATTACCCTTATTGTAAGCCATGTACAGCCATATAAAGGCTTTTAAACTTTATTACCATTTAGTGATTTCATTGTATAATATATGAATAACTTGTCTTGTAAACCCCTTGATTTTTATATAATGTAAGAAATAATATATCGACATTCATTTATTTTAAATGTAAAATATTTAAGAAACCTAACATAATTTTGTCCTAATAAATGATAATTTTTATCATGCCTAAGTTTAATGCTATCATTATTTATAGTCTTAGAAAGACTATGTATGTGTGTACATATTTTTTAAGTATCATGGTATGCATATTTGAGGCTTGACAAACGACACAGAGATCTCTGCCTTAACTTATTTAGAACTTACAGGGATATTACATACATGGAAATAACCTAGAGATTGTAAATTAATCAGATAATCATAAACGTTTTATTAATCAGAACTAAAGTTTATAAATTTGGTCTTCAGTAAAATTTATATTTAATTTTATGAGATTTATTTTGTAATTACTTCATAATTTACAAGTAAACAGAATTTTTGTGAGACATTGAGGAATGAAAAGTCCAAATAAAAGGATGAATGTCCAAATAAGGATGGAAATTCCAAATGAGGATAAACAAATTTGACTGCATAAACAAATTTACAGAAGCGAATAACATGTGACAACATTACTACCAACTAGCCAGTGCGTCGAAATAGTAATCACCTTATTAGCGCCTCCGACCCATGAGTGAGCTTCTGGCCTAGAGGTAGAATATTCGGTTTCTTCCCAATATTTTGATTCAGTCCATAAAAATACATTCGCAATAGAAAATTCATAACCACTGAAGCAGTACATTAGCCATCTTCATTACAAAATAGCATTACTAAAACAATGAGCTAAACCTTTAGGCAAGCAAAACCTTGCCTCGCACATCGCGATCATCTCAGATGCGACAAGGGCGCAGAAGTCAACTAACTTACTTAGTTAAAATAATTAATGATGACCTATGCACCATTGCACCACCACTTTCCACAGTGCAGGAAAAGGGCCAACTACGCAAGACCACCTCTGCATTGGGTTGTAACACTTCGAATAAATGCTCACAACGGTATCTACAGAACAGGCTCAATCGCGATGACATATAGCAGCTTTCCTTATCACGCCTACGTCCGCGGAATGAAGTTGTGTAATTAAGCGGCAACCACCTAGGGATAGCACCAAAAATGTGATCGTTAGATTTAATTTGTAGCCATGAATGCACTTTGGGCCTTCAATTACAATATTCGTTTTCTACCAGCATTATGTACACAGCCAGAAAGATCACCATTTGGCCACCAGCGTCAATCACGCAGCTGCACATATCTCAATTTGTCATCCAGCGTCACACCAGCATCCACAAATTTACGAATACAGCAGCCGCGTAACCATTACCTTCAGTACAAATAGCTCTCTAAGACATAGCAGTACTGTATTAGGAAAGTCGCACTCGCCAACAATGATGACTGTGATATGACAGAGGTATGCAACTTCACATACCTAGAATAAACAAAACAAAGAATCCAGTTTTACAATAACATTCCTCGGTAAGCCCCAGAATGCAAGCAAACGACTCAATGGAGCAACATATTGGAATGTAAGCAGAATATACAAGATATTTTAGTAAAAAATGCTGAAATTCACACATTGGATCCACAGCCAATCAAAACAATGATTAATCATCAATTCTCAGCCATGAATGTCTACCACGGCGCAAGCATATCTACAATACGTGGTGCGCTCAATAGCGAAGCTTAGTCGTATCTTTATTCTATTGTACTTGTCAGGCGCAGGAAATTGTGCTTAGGTACTGTACTTGTGGAAGTCGCGCAGAAGTTCCGCACCCGATCAACGACCTCAGCGAATGAGTTCGCTGCATATGGGTTCATTGACATGATTTCACTTTTGATCTTGAAATACAACTTTTGGTTTCTATCCAACAGATCTCAGATTGGTGGACCATACAAAGATGCAACTTCCATCCTAGCGAAGGAGGTAAGTCGGGGCGCACTTGCCTACAAATAGGACTCGCCCTTAAGTAGGACCTTCTAAGCGTGGAACTGGCTCGTCTTCACGTTACACACAGCGAAAACCATGGAAAATACCCTACAGTCAGACTCATTCACCGACAACTAAACTCCTCCAAACTACTTTTGAGCGCTCTTATGAGGCAAATTAAGAACAATTTGAATTAGGCTTATTTGGTTATTATCGTAAAATAGCAGCTAAAGAAATTAGCGTATCCCTCTTTTAAATTTCATTATTTTTTGCAAAAATTCCAATATACCAAGAAAGTATTGGTACATTTTTTACTAAAATATCTTGTATATTCTGTATATTTATATACTGCTTGCTAACATTTTTATTATCTATGCAATTATGAATTTGTTATTTAAATTAAAGTTAATTTATGATTTTAAATTTTGGAGCTGAAAATTTTAATGCTGGCTAACTTTTAATGCGATTTCGATTTAAATCATTGTTGTGTAAATTGACTCCAAATCTATCAGCTTTCCTATGGGAAATTAATTTGTTTATGTAAATCGATATGAACCGTATGTGATTTTATATTTGAAGACACAAAATGATTAACTATGTTTTACTGAAAGCAGAGAGCTGCGAATATCACAAGAGTAAGACAAAAATAGATCTCTTTATAAATGCTGAGTGGATTTGAAGCAAAGAAGGAAATGATATAAGATTCAACATATCCAAAACATGTTTAATTACTTTCTCACTGCATCGCACTTGAAACGACAATGTTCTTTACATAACAAAATGTAACAAAATTTCAACACTTTGGTTCTGAGCTTCCCTTATATGCAACTAATATGCATGAAAACAAAACGGTTCTTTTGTTGTATACAGTGTACTAAATAGATGCATTAAAATACATATTTTGCTTAAACATAATAGTCTGAAGCTGAAGGCAGATACTTTTATTGCTAAAGTGTCAAATGAACCGTCTCACAGAACACAAATCATTTTGAATTAAATTCTACTAAAACAAAAACGGAACAAATAGAATGTAAGTTTAAATCTACTCCGATAAAACATGAAAAAAAACTAAAGTAAAAGAATGAAAGTAAGAATAAAAAAAAGATTAATCGATTACTCGTAGAGCAGGAGTTACAGCCTATCAAGGCTCAGTTGCGCAAAAGAATGAGGCTTAATTTTTCTTTTCTTTTGAGAAAGTCGTCGAAGTAGAAGTGTTATTTCAGCGAAAGAAGATAAAAAATGAAACAAAAAGAGGGGATTTTAAAGTTGGATTGCTCAGTGATCTATCACCTCTAACCGTCACTGTGCTGCCATTTTAGTTATGGTGGAGTCTTATATCAGTCGAATTTACTTAAATGACTCAAGACTTTTGGTTGGAGAATATGGAAAATGATTTAGAGAAGTAAAGAAGTTTTATCCGAAGAGAGAGACATTATGTTATTTGAAAGATAATAATGCAGTTCCTGTTCTAACTTTTTAGATTAATCCTTCTATTGTTCTCAGTCTCCAGTGAACTTTAAACTTTTCTATTCTTCAGTGTCTTTGTGAAGAATTGTATCTTTAAGAAAGCAAAAAATATTTTTAAAAATACACTGCGATACATAAGTATGTCGAAATGTTCTACTCGTTTTCAGTGTTACAGATACAAAATGTGATCAGATGACACTGTTTTAAGGGGATCGTTTAGCAAAAAAAGAGTAGTGTATTTTAGCATGCAGAGGCTTTGAGAGTAAAACATTCGTTTAAGGGTCTAAAGTGCCAAGCCATTAGGGACACATTAGATTGCATTTACTCTACGAATTTGATAAGGCAATACTGCAGACATAGTTTTCAGTAACATTTCTCAGGTGTGGGGAGATCATGCAATTAAGAATGCCACTTTGAGGATTTCCAGGGTAGAGTAATAATGTGTATAAATCAATTATGGTCTGGACAACTGTCAGTCGTTTCTGATAAAATTCTTGGTACAGCCAATTGCATCTAACAATCAGCACCTAGCAGAAATAATGTTGGTAGAAAGAGAGACAAATTGCGCAGTCATTAGAGTTTCTCATTTAGTGAATGTGGTAGATAAAACACCTAATTCCTCCACGGCATTTGAACCACAAATCTTCCGAGTCCAAACCTGCTGTGCTACCAGTTTCACCACAAAAACACAGGAGAAAGTGAAAAATTTTTATACTCTCTGCCACTCAAACGGCGACGGGGCTTTACTACCAGCTTCACCACAAGAACCCAGGAGAAAGTAAAAATTTCTTATACTCTTTGCCATTCAAAGGGCGACGGGGAACTGACGAACGAGACCCATTTGACTGAACTCAGGTGGTAACGAGTTATCATTTACTATATTTTAATCGAGCACCTCTATAAAGTCAGGTTTTCAGAACGAAAATCATGGAAAATCAGATATGCCCTCGTTGGAACCCAAACTAGACTTCTCCCAACTGCTGCCAAAAGTATTACAACATACATGCATACGCTTAGAGAATCTGTATGTACATGCATACGCTTAGAGAATCTGTAATCTTATCCTCAAGTTCTAAGTCCTGAACTGGAACAGTGAGCTGATGAAACGTAAGCTATGTTCTGATGTAACTGCTGTGCTGGATAATAACTGCACGTGAAGGGATTTGAAATCCTCTTTTATTCAATCACTATTATTTACAAACTTCCCAACTCGGGAGTGATACAGAAAGTAAAAGACCGCACTTGGGTCGAACTTAACAATCAAATAAATTAAATGCTAAACCTAAAATAGAAATTAAATCAAACGTTGCTTCGCAGAGCAATTCGAGTAAGCACTATGGCTTATAAATTTAAACTGCTAGCTGGTCAGACGAACGTTGGGCCGAGTGGCCGTGATCTGAGACTAAAGCTCTCTCACGCTAAGAGGTTTCTACCTCTGGCTTAAATAGTACTTTAGCTGTCCTTCAAAATTAGCATAAGCTGAAACCGCGCGCTTCTTCTGACGGGAAGTTGAAGCAGAGAGGAGATAGACAGATTTAAATTAAAATAAAACTTGGTTAGTTTAACTAAAACCTTACAAGATAAACACATTTTATTTCGAGCGCCATTATGGAGGTATTATGATTGACTTGAAGCAAAAAGAAAAACACGATAAATTAACTATCTTTTCAACGGGAATAGAACCGCGAATTTTATGACTGGTAGTCGAATATGCTACCAGTTATAACATGAGAACATGCACGACGAAAAGCTAAAATTTCTTATACTATGACGGCTGCTGGTGCCGAAGTGTAACACGAAGATCAGTTAGTGTTTCTGTAGAACTACGAGGTATTTATCGAAGTAGGAAATAGTAAAAATCAACAATGCCCCTAATCAGGATTCAAAATCTGGACCTCCTGTTTGCTAGCCAGTCGTGCTTCAAATTACACCACAAAGGCATACGATAATGGAGAAGAAAATACCTTACATGTTTACCCGAACTTTCTGCGAAACAGTGAGAGATAAGAGTCAATGCCTGTACTTCTTTGCTTTCTCCTTGCAGAAGTGAGCCATGTTAAGTATGAGTTCTAACGGGAGTTGAGAAACGGATATTGTACCAAAACTTTAACACTAGAAAAATTTAGGCTGACTTACAGCGCTGGGACATTAACCTCAGAGGGATAATTGTATCGTATAAATCTGTTGTTAAATGTAGGACATATGATAAAAGCATAAGCTATTTAAAAGAAACCGTATGGTAAAACACAATTTCTGCTGCCAAGAACTGGATAGGCTAAGAGGAAAATTCGAGATTAGGAACGTTAAAATTTTGTCCTCAGAACGTTTAAATTTTGTATATAGGACTGCTATAACATGTAGATGTGCACTTCCTATTTTGGTTGAAATCGGCTGCACCAAAAGTGTATAAATATATGTATATACACTGGTGAAATAAATTAAGAGAATTTTCATATTTGATCTACGATCTCCAGAACTACTGGACAAATTTTAATAAAATTTGATGTGAACATAGGTTGATATAACACAAACAAAATAAACATTCAACAGTTATAATAGACACACATGTTTGTGTGTAACACTCATGGGAGTCTGAAGGTCTGAAGCAGCGGTTGGAGAAGACACAGAAGAACTGGGTAAATATGGGGTATGGTCCACCCTTACAGCCATACAGGCCTCGCAGCGTGATGTGATACTGGAAATAAGGCAGTTTATCAGTGCCTGTGGCAATTGTTCCTGCTTATTCACGAACGCTGATTTCAGTTCCTGGACGGTTTTCGGAGGGGGGTTGCGAGTTGCAATTGCCTTTCTCAGAGCGTCCCAGACATGCTCTATCGGGTTGAGGTCTGAAAACCTGGCTGGCCAATCCATCCGGCAAATATCATCACTGTCGAGAAATTCGTCGACCAGAAGAGATGTATGTGGCTTCGCGTTATCGTCCTATAAGAGGAACTCGAGGCCCACTATACCCCGGAAAAGACGAACATAGGGCTGGAAATCCTCATCCCTATACAGTCACCCTTGTTAAACGGTTTCCTGTTGCTGCATACAGGTCCCGAGAGAGCTGAGAAGCTGTAGCCCTTTCGTTACGTCTCGCCAAAATAGACAAATAGCGATCCTCTCTGGCCGTGGTGTCTCTTGAACGACCTTGCCCAGGCTTTGTCTCGATGGATCCAGTATCCTGAAATTGTTTCCATAGGTTACACACGACTCTGGGAGTTAAATTAAACTCTCTGCATATCTGGACTTGCGGTTGGCCTGCCTCTAGCCTCCTCACAATTCGCCACCTCATTCCATCATCTAAACGTTGGTGGTTACTCATTTTTACAGTTCCGATATGAATTTAACCGATTGCTGCAAGATAACACCAAGAAATTCTCCGAAATGTGCTAGCGAACGGAATTCGTCTTGCCCTCCAAACTCTTATAAAGCCTGTTGTTCTGCTGGCTTCGCCTACACACACGTGTACGTATTTGCCGTACAAGATTTGCAACTTTATCTAGAAGCAGTTTTTTTCTTCAGTTCAGCTCTTCTCATGCAGTTCGATAAAATATGCAAATTCTCTTAGTTTATTTCACCAGTGTATATATCCACTCTGTTAATCTGCTCAATGAGCTCAGTTGTTTTAGTCTTCTATGTTGGTAAATTGTGCATTTTTTGTTTTAAAAATGATTGAATTATTTTATTTTTATCTTCCGATTAAGGTTTCTATGCCTTGTTATATATGAAAAAATATTCACTTTGCGAATAAAGTTAAATACAAGATGACAGCACCAAAAGTCAAATATAAAATGGAGTAATACAGTAATTAAGAACTGTGACTATTAGCTAAGTCTAAAATACTAAAATTAAACACACTGCCGGCATGGCTGAATAGGGAAGAACCGCTATAGGTGATCGTATAGTTTTGATAGTACTAGAGGCGTTGTGTATCTGCACCCGATATGCCGCTGGAAATGGCTTTGTTGGAAATCATGTTCCCTGCTATTTTTCTAGAAATCCTTCTTTTGCTAATTAGCCTACCATAGTAAAACATGGATTTCAAACACCATGGCATTCTATTCAAATAACATAAAACTCATTTAATCTGCATTTTTATTTATTATATTTTTCCTAATTCATGACAAAGCATAATTGTTTAATCCTTTAAATCTCCAGGGAGATTTAAATAAAAAAAAGTGAGCAAAATTTAAGCAAGATAATTAAGATAAAACATCACCTTTACCTCGGCCAATTAGGCGACGAGGTCATCTGTGTAAGAATACATTACAGTTATATCACACTTTTTTTATTAAGACTTATAGATTACTAAATTTCCGATATTCATTACATTAATTCTTATACTTCAAAAAAATTAACAAACACTATTTTGGATGAACAGCAACTATGGGAAGAAGAAGGATTCTCTAAAATGATAAGAGAAACAGGGCTCCTGGAGACCTTCGAGCAATCAGTCAATAAAAGAGAGAGAAACAAAAATTCTTAAAAGGAAACACACTTAGCTGTCATAGTTCATCTATTTCGCTGAGGCTTCTGTATTTCTCCTCCTAGTCTCCATAGATGAGCCATCATGTGGAGGGCACCATCCGTTGATACAACTTCTCGGTCATCAATCCCTTTTCGTCGGTCATTAGGCAAATTCTTTAGGATCACTCGTAAAACTACATCGAAGCGGAGCAGTGGAATCATTAATCCTTTAAGGCAAGCAAACCACGTCGACACTGCCTGCCCTTAGACTTTAAAGGTGTAGTAAGCTCCACCGGCCAACACGAAACCATCAGACGCCCTTCGAAAAACGTCGAGAGCGATAAATACCACCAGGAGTGTAAGAGTAAGTAGCAAGCGAGCCAGCAGCAGCCAAGAAGAGTCAGTCGCAAGCCTCAAACATTCCAAATCTCTCTCTTAAAATACCGACAAGCAGTCAAGTCTCTACTGCGCCAGTCCGCCACCTACGAAAATCCTGACCTACTTCCGGCCTTTTCCATTAACCTTCCTGTTTACAAGTATACCTCATCACGTACACCCTCTTCTGCTAAACTCCGAACAAAATAAACCTAGCTTCTACAATCCTGTAGAACCCTTCATGAGTACGAAGAAGACAGGAAAAAAAATGACGCAAAAGAAATGAATATCAGGCGGCCCTGTTTCTTGACATTAAATCAAACTATCATTTCATAATTAATCCATTACAGTTCGTTAACTTTTCCCCTTTCACTTTATATTAGAAAATTTTAACATAAATTTTACTTGAGGCACTGGTTCACAGACTGTATCCCAATATATTAAGCGAAAATAAAAAATTAATCTCCTTGTAATAAAAATACACGAATAAATGTCCCTTGCTGGGAAAAAAATTAAACTTAATATCCAACCAATTCAGCAAAAACTCGTAAAATCTCGAATTTTACTACACAACAGCCTTTAGTAAATCTGCATGCAAGATTTGTAGAATTATCAACAATTGAAAAGTTGTTTAACTACGGCTAAGCCTAATCATTTTTCCCATGACAGCCATATTTGTTTACGTTTGAAACCTAGGAGAATAGTGGATTTGTTGCCCATCTAGAGAAACTAAGCTTCGCAACAACAAAGACAACGCCTTCTTTCATTATTGCGAATTAACTCGTGCTTAATCCATTCTGGAATGTATTCGAGCAAATAGAGAAATGCTGAATCGTCTGTGAAAAGTTTCTTTATGTTTCTTTGATTAATTTCTTTTACATATCGTTTTAGATTTATTACTGTATTTTAATAGAACATGTGTGCAATGATTAGGTAATTCTCCAAATGATATACGTAATTTTTGTGCATTCTGAGCTATAAAATGGATGAGATATAATGTTGTTAAGTGAAGCTAGCGCCTGAGTGTCGCTATGGTAAATAAATATAGTGAATTTTAAAAAGTGCATGTATTCTATTGTGGTTTATGCACTTTCAATGAAGTAGATTTAATTCAATCCATTAATTTTAAATGAAATGCAAAATGCGTATAATTTAATATTCCGTACAAAGAAGTCATGTGGTGTACACATAAGATTTTTTAATTCTGCATTGCAGTATCTGGTCTCATTGATGTATGCACCTCGAGTGCTACCATAGGGGTACAGCAGTTGTCGAATACTTTAATAATTCGTACTTGAAAATATGCATTATTGACACTGTAAACAGTTCATAAACAAACTTTTTCGTTTTCCTAATTAAAATGCTGTGAGAATATCTGTTTATATGTTTAATAATATTGTTTTATTACTATAAATTATTTAAATTCAATTTACTATTTTGAAGTAGACTTTTTTCATCGTTTAACACTATCATTTATTTAATATTCTTAAAATAGTCGTGGACTAATAGATCAAATTTAGCAACGTCTACTGTAATAAAAAAATCACCCTTAAGTAATAATCTTCTCTCATTTTCACATGTAAGAAGAGGAAAAAAAGTGGTTTGAA
>KK113195.1:69477-81883 GCA_000611955.2 Stegodyphus mimosarum
ACACCATGTCAACAGAAATTTCCTTTGCTGTTGGACAAACACCGCCCATGAAAAGGTAAAGTGGAGGGAATAAAAAATGACACGTATGTGTCGCGGTACAAAGAGGTAATGGACTTGAGAAGAATAAACCCAACTTCCGATGAGCGCGAAGAAAACTGTGCTGAAAGTGCCCTTCTTTTCTTCGAATCACGTGCTTCCATTAGACCCAATCAGTGAAGTCCAAAGAGCCTGTTGCCAGATCGTACAGTTGGAAAATCAAATCAAACCCTAAGGAATCCGAAAGTTACCTGTAAAAGAAATTGCTAATGCAATCAGCTTTACTTGACAAAGCGTTAGGGCACTTTATATTAAGAGTACTGACATGTGTTTTGTGCTAACACCGATTAAAAAAAAAGCAATCTTTTAAAAGTCTTACAGAACGAACGCGGGAAAGCAAAACGGGGAAAAAAGCTATTAAAATGCAAGTGCTAAGTAATGGTTCATAGTAGCTTCGCTAATGAAATTAATTTCTTATTTAAATGGGTACATTTAATGGAAAAAAGGAGCATAAAAGTGCAGAATCACCTTAATGGGTTTATTTTTCAAAATGACATATTTCTGTATCAGACACTGAGGTATTTTAATATAACTAATAATGCTTTGCAAAGAGAAAACATTGAATAAAAAAGTGTTATTAATGTTTCTAGTTATTTTAAATATACTAAATAATATGTTGTACGATAATGGGGGAGTAAGAAACATATAAATAGGAAAATAAGATTAAACGAATTACATTAGAACACATTACCAAAAATAAATAAAATGAACTTGAATTGATGACAGTATGTGTTCGAGTAAAATGAAAGTATGTGCGTATAACGGTTTAAAATCCAGTTCTACCTGAATGTATCAGTATTCATGTAACAGCTATTATCCGTATTGTTTGTCGCCTTTGCAAATGAGTGCAGTTTGTCTGTTCGGGAGATCTTATTTACGTCTATGAAATTCTTTAAAATTTTGTTTGCAGAATTATGCTAATAGTTCATTTTTAGGAAATTATCGCCTTACGCCAAGCGGGTTTTCGTCGTGTAAATAGTTAGCATTCTAGCCAGTAAACTTAAGATTTGTGCTTCGAATCTCAGTGAGATTACTACTGATTATTCACATTTCTTCTTCCGAAAATCCTAAAAAGCCTCTAGCATGGTGCACTAGCCTCTAGCACTTAAGATTTGTGCTTCGAATCTCAGTGAGATTACTACTGATTATTCACATTTCTTCTTCCGAAAATCCTAAAAAGCCTCTAGCATGGTGCCTGAACTAAAATGTAGTAGTTGATAATTAATCATCCTTCCAATACGCTCGTCTGGGTTTTTTGTCTCTCCCCAGGTCGCTGTTTAAGAGGACGACAATGTAAGGATTTATCGTATTCTCAGCGTGTTGTGATTCTGTAAGTTTGCCAAGCGTTTAGCTTACAACTTCTAACATAAAGGCTCATATCTCAGTGAGATGTCTATTGATATTTCGAGTTTTTATTCCGAAATGTTAAATGATTACTATACATTCAGTTACGAAAAATATACACAATTAATACTTGAATTATACGTGGATTAGGATTTCACCATACCGCGCAGTTGCCAAATGAGTATAATTTATCATTCGCCAGATACGCAATTATAATTAGATTATGCTAATCATAAGAAGCCTTACCAGCAGCAAACTGCTGAGTAATCCACATTTTTTTCATTTATACTTATCGTGTTCTTACATTATATTAAACTAAACGGGACATATATTTTAACAGAGAAAACGCATCTGCAGGTTTCATCGATATGAATTAAAATTGTTGGCAATCGGCTTCAGATATTATCTGCACTATTGTCCAAAATTATGTCTATTTGGACATAAACACAGATTCCAAAATAATTTTCATAAAACTGAAGTAATTTATTTGCTATCACACATGGCAAAGCAATGCATAAATAATAGTTGAAAAAATATGAGTATATACAATATAAAACTATATAAAACAAAACTGAAATTTATGACAAAGTTGGTAAGCAGAAGGAAATTTTAGAAAAGGTGACCCATATTTTAATAGGGAATGTGATTTCCCCAGTTCTTATACACATGTTATAAGATATTTTTCCCGCCTTCTTCGCATGCCTTCGTGGTGTAGTGGTCAGCACGCTCTATATGTAACCGAGAGGTCCGTGCTTCGATTCCCGGGGAAGACGTTGCTCATTTTTCATACTTCTACTTTCGAAATAAACCTAATGACTCTAGTAGTGGCGCCCGAACTAAAATATGATGGATCAGGATTCTCCACCACCACGATTTGGCAATTGGGGCTCCTAATCCCCAGTCGCCCTTTAAAAGAGGGAGTATATAAGATATTTCACCCGCCTTCTTGGCATGCCTTCGTGGTGTAATAGTCAGCACGCTCGACATGTAACCGAGAGGTCCGTGGTTCGATTCTCGGCGAAGACCCTGCTCATTTTTCATACTTCTGCTTCCAAAATAAACCTAATGACTCTACAGTATCACAATGCATTTTCATGCTCTGAATATAATGCTAATAAAAGACAGAGGGAGTAAACTCGATTTTTCTAAAAATATGGTCATGAAGATATTCAGATATCTAGGAGCAGAATTTTGCGGTACAACAGTCTCTTCTAAGGGTACTTCAAATCAAAGTTAAAAGAATATTCGGGTACTTACGGATGCGACGTATACTGATCTCAGCATCTGTGTCCTTCCAGCTGTGTCTGAGTAGCTGAAAGTGTATATATAAAGAAGGACAAAAAATTTTCTAAAAATAAATTACATGATTGCTCATAGTTGATGACAAAAATCTTGTAGTAAATAGAAAATTCAAATTTACTTACAAACAGTTAGCGTCCGCTGATGAAACTCCTGCTTAAGTGAGTTCAGAATGAAGGCTTGAACAAGTCTGACCGAGAAGAAAGCCTTCTGGTGAGAGCAGGAGTAAGGTAACTCAGTTCAGAACCATACAATTTTGAAGAGCCGAAAGATACAGAAGGGTGAAATAAAATTAAATTACAGAAGTAAGATATTTATTAGAAATGCGTTTAAAATAGATTTAAGTAATACTGCGTACTCACTCGTTTGACTACTGACTTTATGTAAAGAGGTTTTTAAGTAGTTGCTGCTTACAATTGTTAGATGAAGATAAATCTACACCGCTCACATGCAAAGATGCTCTACAGTGGCTGTTTGGTTAATTACTGAATACCAATAGAGTGGTACCTCGGTATGCGTGTGTTTGAAATGCGTCCAACTTCGTATACGTCCTGTGTGGGTATGAATCGTTTTGTTTGGTATGCGATATTGCTTTGGAATACGACTCCGAAACGACGTGTCACTATTAGACGCAGTACACTTGGTTACCTGTCTCAAGGCAATACTCTAGTCCATGAGCGTCAGTACACCTACTACTAATCTTCAGTAAACAATCCGCGTTATAATTCTGAATTCGTAAGTGCTTTTGTGTTTTTTAATGTTTTGTAAATTTATAAAAATGAGAATGTTTCCGAGTTTTCCGAATGTTAATGAGGAGAACCAAGTAACGAAAACAATTTTTAAGAGGTGAATAAAGGGATTGTTGAAAAGTATTAAGATGGCATGCGTATCCTGGACTGGACTATTGCATGCCGCATGCCGCGTACGATATGCCTGCAACTGTGAAAAACAAAGACTATTAAATTGACTAACATTGCGAAGAAGGTGATATTGATTACCCATAAAAGAGAAGACACATTGTTGAAAAGCCGCTTTTAATTCGGGTATCAGAAAAACATTTATGTACAGGAACAAATGAAGTGTTTCATCTATGTACAGTACTTATTTTCCCCACTTCATTTGCATTTTAGTATTAAACAGTGTTATAATAATAGAAATAAGATTGATTTATAAGAATGAATATTTTTCTCTTTGTTTCTTATTGGAAAATTTCGTTTGGTATGCGTCCAGTTTGGTATACTACTATGGATCGGGAATGGTTTAATGACATATAGCGAGGTACTATTGTAGTTCTTCCTGGGTTCCAGCTCAGGTAAAATGTCTGGCAGCCTGAATGCGTTTCATGGTTTTCCTCCTCTGTAACAGGAATACCAGCCAGTTTCCCTGTAAAGTCCTTTACCATGGCATCCCTCCGTTAAGCGGATTATGCTTTTACGCTCTACTATATCCAAATGACCTAACTAACCACACACATAAATATTATATTATCTTCGAAATTATACCTGCATATAGTACAACAGACAGAGTTTTTCCCAAGTGTTTAGCGCGTTATATGCCCCAAACTCCACATATACCTATCTGAATAAAAATTTGAAGCTGATATTGTCGAGACATTAGGTTATTTTTTATGCTTAGAGACGGGAAAAATGAGCAGTGCTCTCTCCGGGACTCTAACATCGGACGTTTCGAATACGCGCTGAGTGAGCTGGCCATTACACCAAGAAAGCGTGCTAAGAAGGCGGGTGAAATACCTTATAAAATAAAAGAATTTTAGCTGGAGTTTAATATGGGTCTAACGAATTGTTTTAACTAATTAACTGTGCGAAATTCTGACACATTTCACATTCATGGGGACGATATGATTAGACCGTTGCGATTATTTTTAACTTAAAAACTTTTTTAGTATTCATTACTATCTAGATTCAATAGTTTTATTTGCGTATTTTTAATTCAGTCAATTTTCTGATCTGAAAGCTTAAAAAAACATTTTACTTCTTAATTCTTAATTTATTCCTTAATGTGCCTGTCTGTCCAAGAAACGCTCTGGTCTATAGGAACTTTAGTTGGGTCTCTAGAGAATTTCAGCAGAATTTTAAAATGTAGTGGAACTTAAATGTAGTTAGTTTCTTCCTTATCGAGAATCAAAGCTTGGCTAACTGTTGGTCAACAATTCATCATAATAAGCTGCAAATCGTTAAATGTTTATATTTTCGATGGCGTTCTACACTATTGGAAACTGGGTGGGAAAATCTCTGTTTCGCATGTTCGTCGCAATAGCGAGAAGTTGCCGTTCGTTTACGAATTTGAAGCTGGAGTTTCGCAGACCGTTAATCAATACTGATGGACTTTCCAGTATTAAATTATTTTCCATATTTTTCCTTTTTAGCGCTAAATTTCCTAACTTTATTATCATTATCATCATGAATCAAAAGCTGTATGTTATTGTTTCCCAGTCTTCTGGATTATTATCATGATTTCTAACACTTTTTAATGAATTTTGAAATATCTTTTTAGATATGATTGATTCATATCAAAAAAATGTATTTCAAAATTCAAATTATTGGTGTTTATCAATTTCAATTTCATAGAAAGAACATTTTCTTCAAAATCGAACACTACTATTGAATTTATACATATGTTTAATTTTAATTTTGTAATTTTAATGTGTTTGAAAGATTCCATATGATTAAGAAAAGTAATGTACTGTATTATAGCCCATTTTTTTACTCAAACAATGATTTGAGTCATCCATATAGCCCAGGGCGATAAACATGCATGAAACCATTAGAAATAAACGAGAAATGCCCAAGAACTGGGAAGTAGGATGTAATCTTTTCTCAAATAAATCAATTTGTAAATAGCATGGTATTATGCAGATAAGTCTTTTGTCTCATTCTGAACGAATGAACTCATATATTGCAGGATCAGTATTGACCAATAAATTAGTTGCGACATGATGGTACCCAAGTGTTTATAACATAGAACGCCTTGTTTCAAGCACTATGGGAATTGCTGTAGTTGTCAATCTGTTTCCCAAAACCTCTATGTTTTATATAACCTCCATTTCTCTCTCCCCGAAAATCTTCTGTAAAGAAATAGATTTTAGAACATTGACTATAATTCAACAGTCCAATCTCCCGCAAGCATACTTTCTTACTCAAATGGATAAGCTACATTGGCACTAAATTTATTCATCAAAATAATTTAACCTGATTCTTTTACTATCTCGCTGCAAATACGAACATCTGTCATGATTATTGAATTTATTCTTGATTTAGACATTTTTCCATCGAACAATGGAAACAGTTGTACATGGAGAGAGCGATGATTTCATACAACATTTATTCATTGCCTCTATCTGAAAGTAGAGTTTCTTCTAAATATTACAGAACAAATTTTATCCGAAGTGATTGGTACGATGTCATTTCATATAAGTTTAAAGAATAAGTTTTAGAATTTAGAGGTAATACAAATAAATTCACTAAGCAAAAAAGCGTATTACGATGCATTGATATATCGATAGTATTTAAAATAATGAAAGCTTCTTCTCCTAACTGCTTTCTTCGCTAAATCTTTTGTTGTCTTATTCTTGAATCCTATTTATTATTAACTTTACAAGTAGTTATGAATCTCACAAGTTGCCACGATATGTAAATTGATGGATTCAGGTGCTAGAGATTCCTTGCTTTGTTGAATAGCCGTAAGGCAATATGAAACAACAAAGCAATTCCTTTTATCTTTGCAGTGTAAAGATAAACCTAATTAAGTGTCTAAATACCTTTGCTTCACATTTCCTTGTTCTGAAGAATTTTCCTCACTGAGTTGAACAGAAGCTTATGTATAAAAACATACACAAACGGTAAAATTTAAACTAAACGTTTTACTAAAACTGCATTTTAAGTTACAATTTAAAATTAACTAGCTACCACTAATTACCACTAACTACCACCTAATTAATTACCACCACGATTTTCTGAGAAACCAGAATTCAAGTTTTGGGGCATCCGGAGAGTTCTGCGTTTTTTCAAATGAAAGCGCATTTTCTAATTCTTGTGTACTGCTGATAAGGAGTAATCATTATTGAATTAGATATTTAAATATGGCCTTTTCTGCTCATGTTGCTTAATTCTTTGATGTATTATTCTGCAATATTTTCTCAATATAATACTAAGAATGAAGAACCCAGAAGTTTATTTTCATCATGTTTTGGTCTGTTAGTTCAAAAAAAGACAAAATACTACTTATACTGCTTGTAAAATTTGTGCTACATATGAGCAATGTGATGTTTCTGATGACACAATTTGAATGCGATTTGAGAAGTATCTTCGAATTTGCTATGCGTTCTGGATGATCACCCAGTATAAGTTCTATTAAAAGTGTTACCACTGAAGATATAGATTATGCAGTTCAGGAACTATCAAATAGTCTAAATGTTCCAAAAGCTTCAGTACATCATAATTTAAAGAAGATTTATTATATAAGCTGTTGCGATGTATGTGGCCCATACTTTAACAGAGCAGAATATATTTGTTCAATTTTTGGCATGTAATGTTTTGCCGAAAAAAATTAAGGAGCTGTCTTTTTTTAAAAACGGCTGATTACTGGAGACGAAAACTGGACGACATTCAATAATGTTACCAGAAAAATATCACAGGATAAGTCAGGAGAACCTTCATTAGTACCACTGAGAATGAGTTGCATCCCAAAGCATTAATGCTTTGAGTATGATAGGACTATAAACGAATTGCAAACTAAGAACCATTGCCATCAACGTAGACAACAAATTTTGCCCAAACGGCAGTTTTAAAAACAAAAAAAATCTAAGCAAATTTGCTCAAGAACTGACCAGTTGTCGAAGTATTGTCTTTTATCATGACAATACCCATGCTTACCCCCATATTTCAATGAATGTCAAGGCAAAGACTTATTGAGTATAGCTGGAATGTTTCGTGTCTCTTCTCATATGTACTAGACCTTGCTTCTCGGATTTTCATCTCTTCAGTTCACTTCAAAATTCTCTGAACGGCCTTATGTTCCCTTGTTTGAGGCGGCCGTCGGCGATGTACTTTGAGAACTAAGTTCGCCTACGATATGTTTTTCCTATAAGAACGCAATCTTGGATCATATTTCACAATTTATATTCAAAAGTATGCGGTCTACCGCACAAGCCGTCCAAATACTACTACCAAATCTAGATGAGCAGGAACATCGCTTTCAATTAAATTTTGCAGTTCTCATTATCCTGTTATAATGCCGCATCTTTCATCGATAGAGGTCTCAGCAGTTACAATCACTACAAACGCATTACTTATATACATCTTTGTTTCCAGCTATATTATTTCTGGTCGCAGTATCTCCTTAATCACTTCAGACCTTGAGGCAGTGATTGTCAACCTGTGTGACTCGCCCCCTTAGCGGGCGCGAGAATATCCAAGTGAAAATATTATTTAAAAAAATTTATTAACTGACTGAAAGGAAAGTATACATACACATAGAAAACAAAATACATTTCAACTTGTTTAATAATTAACTTATTAAAGTAAAACAATTTCTAAATCAAACTGTACTTAATCAAAACATTCCAAATTAAAAACAAATGTAATAATTATTAGTGGCATCCTTGGGCCTGTCTTGCAGAGCAGTTTTTCGAAGGAAGGCTTAATATTAGAAATAGCCACTCTTAGTTCTGTTTCTTTATTTAGCCGAGATCTATGTTTTGTCTTCAAAGAAGCCACAGCAGAAAATCCAGTTTCACAAAGTCAGGATGTTGAAAATGGTAATAGTATGCGAAATGCTCTTGTTTGTAATGCAGAAAAACAATCCTCTAACCCTGACAAAAATTCAAATAGTGATTTACTACAAAATTGTCTTTTGGTTTCACCACTCGTCGTGAAATCTATGAATTTTTCTTCGTCATCAATTGAAAGTCCTTCGGGAGTCTTATGAAGTGAATCCCTAACCCATCGTAACTTGCTATCAGTTAGCTGTCAACAAGAAAATACTTTTTAAAATTCTTTGCGAGCATGGCTAAATGATTTTCAGTGGTTACTAAAACAATTTTTACATGTTCTTCTTCAGCCTTCATAATTTTAGTACAATCATTCACATTTGCAAACATTGTCAGGTTTCTTTTTTGCTTTAAATTTCTGCTCCAATTCAATTTTCTACAAAAAGCATTAACTTTATCACTCGTATAAAACATATGTGTATTTGCTCCATGGAGTTGACTATTCAAATATAAGTTATTTAATTTCTCGAATATGTCGACCAAATAGCTCAATTTCATCACAAATAAACCATAGCGAAATTTCTTGGCTTCCGGTCTATTTTCTTCTAAGAAAATGGCGATTCCTCCTCTTAATTCATAAACACGTTGCAAGAATTTCCAATGTGATAACAATCTTGCCTCGCAATAAAACAGTAACGCTGAAAGTATTGCACCCATGTCTTTACAAAATGCGGAAAAGATTCTTGATTTCAGGGGTCTCATTTTGATGTAATTTGCTACGGTTATAACCTCAGTTAACACAATATTCAGACCAGGACTCAATTCTTTGAAAGCCGAAGCTTCTCTGTGTATCATGCAATGTGTCCAGACGCAGTAAGGAGATTTTTGTTTTACAAGTGCTTGTATATTTTGGAATCCTCCGGACATTGAATGAGCACTATCGATGCATATTCCGACGCAATTTTTCCATTCTATGTTTCCCTTGTTCATAAAATTATTTAAAATAGCAAATAATGCAAGGGCTGTTATTTTGACTTCTATTGGTTTGCAGAAAAGTAGTTCTACTACCGACATATTATCGCAAAATCGAGCATAGGCAATGAAATGAGCATCTTTATTACTATCTATTGCTTCACCAAGCTGTATTGAAAACAATTTGTCACGCAACTTCGAGAAAAGCTGACACTGTACATCTTCAGCTATATCACCGATTCGACGAGCAACAGAATCATTTGAAAGAGGTATGGATTGCAATTGTTTTGAAAAATTATCTCCAAACAAAGTTTCTACAATCTCAGTTGCTGCTGGCAAAATAAGCTCTTCGTCAACGGTGTGAGGTTTTTCACATCTGGCTATTTCATATGAAACATTGTAGGATGCCATTAAAGTATATTTATTCACAAACAAAGTTTCTTTAAAATATTACTTTAGCTTTAAATTTTTAATGATTTTTGCTAGGTTGCTATAAATTAAGAAGTACACCAAGTGATCTATTCTTGGCTCAAACTGAAAAAAAATGCGTCAAGTTAATTGTTTTCATATCTCCATAAATTTCTAACCAAAAATTACGAAATTTAATATCTAGGCAAAATTTGAGTCGTAGAATCGAACTATGGAAAACAATTGCCTTGTTATTTCAGAAAAGTCCGATTTTGTGTCAAAATACCTATGTTAGAATAACGCTATATATAAATCTAATATATATCCTATATCGCGCTTTCGAGACACGAAAAACGCAATTTGAATTTTACCTATCGGCCCAGTAGAACGGGAAATATAGAACTGTCCCTTTTTCTTTTTCTTTTTTCCCTGAAGTGTACAAAGAACGAAGGCAGATTATTTTAGAAAGCTATTTAAAATGATACTATAGAATTTTAAATATAGTTTGTTTTTTAATACAAAGGTTTTTTATTCAAAAATTCACAAAGGTTTCACATGTAAGTTTTAAATTTTTCCATAAATGTCTCACCAAAAATTACAAAATTTAATATCTAGCCATAATTTAAGTCGTAGAATCGAAATATGGAAAAACAATGCAATGTTATTTCAGAAAAAAAGTCTGCTTTTGTGTCAAAATACCTATGTTAAAGCAATGCTATATATAAATCTAATATTTATCCTAAGTCGCGCTTTCAGGATATGAAAAATGCAATTTGAATTGCTTCAATCGGCCCAGTAGAGTAGAAGATATAGAACTACCCTCTCTTCTTTTTTAGTCCAAAGAGGCTTTGTCCCTGAAGGACTATTGTTTCCGTTTTGCAATTTTGCGTCGGAAACATTAAAAGTCTGAATCACTTTTCAAACGGTTGCCACAAAATATTGCAGCCCTGTATTATATTTAAGGAAATTAAGAAATGAAGAACCTGCATAAATGTATGTATATTTCTCAAAATGTGATAAAACAACGGTACCTAGAGCCATCCAATTTTGAATAACGTACGTTTGCACTTGACTATGCGCATCTGGAAGTCCGAATGTGGAATTTGTTTTATTATTTATTTCATATTTTGTAAAACTTTAACGAATTTTTTATAAACAAACTCAAGCGATTTAAAAGCGAGCAATGGCAACACTCTACAGGGAAAAAAATATTTTTATCTAAAGCGCGCGGAACTGCGTATCAGAAATTCTAAAGATATACTCATTTGGAAACTATTTTGCTATGTTGTTGTTGAATTGAAATTTATGGGTTAAGTGCGGAGAACATGGTATTTAATAAATAAAGGTAACACAGTAAAGCACCCCTTTGGACGTAATTTTAAATCTGAAACCTGTTTTTTTTTTTTTTTTTTCCGCTGTGTATATTTGATTACTTATTTTGTTAGCGATATAACTTGCTTATGCAAGCCTTGTCGTATACTTTGTGGAATACGAGGAGTGGAATCAGAGTTAACGAACATTAAATAAACAAATAAATATGGTTTTCTGCAGTGCAAACTCTTGAATGTGGTTTTTGGCACATCCTCTAGTTTCACATATATCAGAAAATATCCAGAGATCAGGTCTAGTGTTGTCATGTACTTCGTGGTTTTAATTTTTCTTATTACTTCCTTTGTTGTTGGTAATGTGTAAGCAATTTTTTTTGTTATGCTATTTGGTTTCCTGTAGTCAATATCAAAACGTTATTTTTTTAAATTCAGTGGGTGTGAGATTAGTTTTCTTTCGGCACAGTACTACAGAACTAGCATGAAGGCTACTTCAGGAAATTATAATGTTTTTTTTTTGGATTTCTGCAATATGTTTTTCAATTATGTCTTGTTTGACCTTATCATAGCGGCAAAATTTGGCTCGGCAGAAGGGAGGTAGATGAATTCTAGATTTTATCGTGTGATTTATCCTCTTAGTCAACCCTGGAGCATCATCGAATTCGTCCGTATTCAATTCTTTCAATTCCAATGTTGGTTGCTGAAATTCTTTTCCCACGAACGTATTTATCTCCAGTTTCACTGTAACTTCCTGAAAATCATTTTTCGCGCCAGTAGCCTTAAAAAAGTACATCCTCAGAATTACTTTAGCCTGTACGTTTCTCCTTATAAGAAAATAAAAACACCTTGTGGTGCTCCTTTGTTACCCGCACTCTCAAGGTTACGGTCCCTACGCATGCACACTGCTTGTCCTGGGCCAGTAACGTTTCTGTTCTACCAGACGAAACATTATATAGTTTAAAATTTTTCAAAATATTTCCAGCCAAAAAACTACTTTGCGGCCTCATTTTCAACATTGCATGTTTGTATGATATTTAATGCAATCTGAATCACTAGAAGATACAATTTTAAAGACGACCGTATTTAATTGAATATCAGAAAGTTTTTTTTTCCTATGGAAAAAATAATGTGTCTGCGCTATTAGCGAGTTTCCTTTTCTCATGGAAAAACCTTATCTTTTCCACCTAGCTCTAGGCTAGACCGAGTGAAAGTAATTGAAAGGCATTTTTGGAAC
>KK113195.1:81893-101012 GCA_000611955.2 Stegodyphus mimosarum
TATTCGTTTTTGATTTTGCAAGAGAAGAAAGACGGGTCTTTTGTTTGAAAAATGCCGTTGGAATAGGCACGCCTTTTTTCCGGGAAGCTTTGATTTTCTCTTCTTCTGTAAAGTTATTATATTGTAACGTTGTTTTTGTATACTATATCAAACCTTGATATAACCTAGAATTCACTTGTTAAGTTTAAAATAAATCTAAAAACACAAACTGTCTTCATGTCTTCCATCCCAGGCATTCGAGAACGTTACACCGGAATATCTGTATCTTTTGTATTTCAGCAGCCTAGTTAAAGTTTTCCTACCTTACCCCCTTTTTCTGTTTTGAGATTTATTTTGACGATGACATTAGCGGGGAAAAATTTTCACGCTTATCAAATCGTCTACTACCGTCGAACTTCAGGTTTCCTCATGCTACGAAAATATCCATTTCCCCCCCCCTGCTCATATCCCGCTGTATGTGTAATCATTGATACTCGCTTGTTTTCTAACTTCACAGCTAATTCGAGTAATTGCTCTCGCGAGTGAGTTTGAAACTCAACAAAATACTGTATCTGAAGCAAAAACCTAGGCAATATTATTTGGATAACCTCCGCGTTGGAATTCCTTCTAATACAATAAGTTCATTACTTGTATTTTTTTCGCAATAAATTCAGTTGACTCTTCAAGCCTTACATTAATATTTACGAAATGCTCTGCTTATTACACCACACGGAATGCTTTCACAGGGGTGGATAACATTTTAATTCTCACTGCCTGGTTTATCCAATAAAAATTTACCGATCCCTTCGTACAAGCTCAGTAGCTACCCTCGAAGCGCAGAGGTTGCTATTGTGACATTTTGCAACTCTACAAATGGATAAAATATAAAGGAGTATTTAATTACTCCGAAAATGTCTTTACGGATCTTCGGCAATCGAAAGTAATGGTGATTTCATCGACGCTTGTATAGTGTCTGAGATGAATCTAAAGGTTCCACTGCACTATGATGCCGATGGAGCTTGCATTCTTGAAAGGGGCAGGTTCGGACTAAGTGTTGCTTGCACTTACGACATGGTCCACAATTTTGTCGGGTGGCACCTTTAGAGTTATACTCGATAGTACTGCTACTTTAGTTATTTAATCCTAACATATGTGAAGAGAGTTATCGCTATGTTTGAAGCAGAACAACAAAATCTTAAGAAAGTTAGGAAAAAACTTTTTGTTTAAACAGAATTTTGAACGTAAAGGCACATTATTAAAACGAACGCTGCTAGTAGTGATCCAAATAAGTAAGATCAATCAATTCAATTTAAACGTTGATGAGAAGCCTGCAATTACACAGGCGCAAATCTAAGATAATTACAACTGCTAGAGCTGGTGAAAACTAATTACGTAGTGCACAATGCCAGAAACTCTCTCTTTCCCCAAATCCTAAAGCAGCACCTTACATAGACAACAACCAATTTGCATTCTCGTGAAGAATACGGAAAGGAGAAGTTATAAGAAAGACCAAATTCCTAAAAACTAATTAATTAATATAAAATTATCTACATATTAAGTAATTAATTTGATAGGAGATAATGTATGTACTTTTTATTGATTCAAGGCTATTAGACTTCAGATAATTTCTATATTTTTAATTAAAAATTAAAAATATTTTGTTAATCGGATTAATGAGACAGATTACACTGCCAATTCTTGCACCGTTGTTCTAAGTTTAGATATGCCCTAGAAAGAAACATCATAGTCTAGTATTTCAAATCTCTCTTTTCTTGTTAGTCATTGTGTCTTAAATCCCCGTTTTGTTGCTCAGAATAGAATGTAAAATTCATAGTAAGCTGTAGTAATTATAAAGTGCCAGTTTTGGAAAAAAAGGTGACAGATGTTTGCCATGTGTAATGTCTAAATTGAGATTCTTTGAGATAGTGTAGTACATGCACTTAATTTTGATTTCATTTTCTTTTCTTTTCTTTTTTTGGAAAACTAAAAGAACTGCAGGGGCAAGAATCAAGGACTATTTTGCGGTCTGCCGATTTTAGATTGAAAAATGCTGATATAAGTAATTAAAAAGGTAATTTCGAATGTAAATGAAAAACATTTACCTTTGCTTCTAAGTTACTCGTCGATAAAGAAAACATTCATATAAGTAATGCATGTTTATTTTGTAAATGGTAAGCATATTTGCAATGAATGTTTCAAAGCAAAGGGTATGTCATTGACATAAAACAAACTTGTGTTAGGTAACACTTGCTGTTTTTTTGTCTCAAATAAGATATGCAAAGAACTGTAAGTTTTAAATTAACCCTTCTAGTACCGAACGACGATATATCGTCGTTCGGTGCACTTGCCAAAAATACCAACGACGATATATCGTTGCGCCTTTGTTGGGGCCTTATTGTACTCATCACAAGAGGTCTGTGTTTCAAAATAACTTTATAAATTGTTAAAATGGTTCATATTCGATGCAACACAAGTGAAAAAATGGTTATTAGATTTAACTTTTTGTTGTATTTTATGCTAATTAGTGCCGCGGGTCTGTATATGTTAGAGCGATAAGATAGAAACGGGACGCAGTCGATGCACGCATGCCACTTGAATACTCCGATAACTATCATAAACATCATAAAGATTGTGATTACGGTTCAGAGAAACTATCCCGGGTCCCGTTTCTATCTTATCGCTCTAACATATACAGACCCGCGGCACTAATCAGCATAAACTATAACAAAAAGTTAAATCTAATAACCATTTTTTCACTTGTGTTGCATCGAATATGAACCATTTTAACATTTTATGAAGTTATTTTGAAACACAGACCTCTTGTGATGAGTACAATAAGGCCCCAACAAAGGCGCAACGATTATCGTCGTTGGTATTTTTGGCAAGTGCACAAGGGTTAAATGTTTGCAACATTTGAAAAACATTTCAGGATAAAGAGTTTGGAAACAAAATATAATATGTAATAATCATAACAATGGAGATAAAAATAATTAAGGTTGTAAACACAAGTCCTCGAGCCAAATAAAGAGAATGTAAAATATATACATATATTGCATTCACGTTTATTTCTTACACCTAAAGTTTTTTCTTTCAAACACATACTGTAAAGTTAACCCGGCGGAAGGCGCACCAAGAAAAGTTACCTGAGCGGGCGCGTGGGGTTTCACACACCCCAGTATTTAAAATAAGATAAAAAAAGGTTTTATTTAGTTTTAAATCAGTTTTCTTATTTATTATACGTGAATAAACCTTAGGTTACCAAAAATTAATTTCCAATATTAAGCTTATAGAGTTAAAATAAAAATAAATGAAAATAATAACAAAACAGACATCATACCTTTAAGTTTTGTTGCATCTCTAATGCACAATGCTTATTTTATCTGGTTACACTTTGAACATAATATATTAATATGTTCTTGGCAAAGAAAGATTTCACATTTTATACATCTCATTCGAGTTTTTCTATCTTTAGCTCGAGGACATTCACCACATCTTTTATATTTAGTTATTTCGAATTTCATAGATTCGCTTGAATTATTCGTAGGAACTTCTGCTCTTCTTTTGCACGCCGTACGTAAATTTTTTGCTAACGTATTAATATCTGATCTTTGTTCAATACGATTTTTAATTAGTTCTAATGCTAAGTCCTTCAAAAACAGGCGTCTGCTTCTATATCTGGTTGGTGGATTAGCAGTTGAATGCAATATGATTCGAGCATTTATTGCAGCAATATTCAGAGCAGAAAAAAAATTACCATTGGCCATCTCCTTGTTATTCTGGCAACTGAATAACTTGCTGCCATTATGTCTACCGTATCCACTGCTCCCTTAGTCATATTATAAAAACATATCATTTCTGGCTTTCTCTTTTCTCCAGTAGTATCATCTATAGCATCAGCGTTATGTAATGTTGAAAGCATAAGAACAGTTTTACCTTTTTTAGGAACATAAGAAATTAATGTTTTATCTTTTTCAAAACCAAAAAGTGTAGAAAATATTTCCCTTCCCTTAGAAGTAACAAAAGTAGGAGGAATTTCCCTTTCGTTTTTCCGCATTGTTCTACAAGATGTTTTCTTTTAGAAGATCCGCAGCTAGTGGGTAACTCGTATACCAGTTATCTGTAGTAATGTTTCTGCTAGATTTATGCAGTGGTTGAATTAATCTTTTCACAACGTCAGATGGACTAGTACTGACCTTGAAGGGACCATCTGTCTGTGTACCGCAGTATATTTCCATATTAGAAGTATAAAAAGTTCTTGAGTCTACCAGTGCAAAAATCTTGATTCCGTATTTTGCTGGTTTGTTCGGCATATATTGCCGGAACCCACATCGGCCCCGAAAGGGTTCACGTTTCTCCTCAATAGTGACGTACTCACCTAAATTATAAAAATCTTTGCAATTTGAAATAAATTTTTCAAAGAAATCTCTAATTGCGGCTAATTTATCAAAGAGTTTTCTCTGTGGCCTGTCTAGCAATTTGTCGAAACGCATGCAATGTAAAAGAAATAAAAATCGCTTATAGGGCATTGTTGTGTGAAAAATTTCAATACCTGTACCGTCAGTAGCCCAAAGGTCCTTTACGTTGAGATGCGATGACTTGTGAAGACCACATAAATATAAAAGTCCTATAACTGCTTTTATCTTGACCACGTCAGTAGGTTTTGCATCTCTTTCACGTTTATAATGTAAAACTATCTCAGAAATATATAAATTTGTACATTCTACAATTATTGACAATATACTATTATCAATAAGAATATTTCAACTACTAAAGGGATCAGTAACATTTCTGGCTTCTTTTACAGGTCCTGGAAGATGAGTCATAATATTATGCGAACGAACTCTTACATTTTGACTAAATTTCTTTTTTTTTTCACACCGGTTTTTCATCTTTTTCAACAAAATCATCAGAAATCATCATCATCTTTAGTATTATCCAGTTCATCATCTTCTTCTGTATCTGTATTATGTTCACTAAATATTTCAATGTCAGTATCACTTTCAATTTCCGAAATGCAATCTTCATCGCTTTCAACAGTTTCTAAATAAATCTCGCAGCCGTTGCATCTCTATTTCATAGAGACTCATTCTTTTTGCCATAATGCACTAAAAAATTTTTAAATATATAATTTTAGCTACTTTAAAATCCCTTCCGAGTAGAAATACTTATTGTTATACTCTAGAATTTAATTTCTGAAATAAATATTCCGTCAGGAAAACACTTACGTGGACAGGCGCGTGGGGTGTGCCATACCCCAGTTCCAACAAATGCCAATAAATCTTTTTCTGAAACATATATGCAGCAGTAAACCGGATCTGAAGGTCATACACTACTAGAAACTCAGCTACTGAAAGGGTCACAAAATTGCGGTTTCATAAGTTGGGAATATTGCACTATTTTGTAGGGGTGGGGTATAATACACCCCACGCGCCTTCCCGCGGGTTAATAGGTCACTGATATTCACTTTTATGCTCTAATTAATATTAGATATCAGAAATCATACATCCTTAAATCTTCGGTTTTACATATAAAATACCAGCCAATTAAAGTCGAAATTGTACTGCACTTTGTTAGTTATATTTAGTTATATTTGGGGAGACAATAACAAATGAATAAAAACATACATTTTAAACGATTTAGTGAGATAGACTTGATGGTATAATTCTTCGAAATCTTAACGCATTAAGACAGAGAAACTATTTGTAGTGATATTAGCTATGGTCCTTAGATTCAAGAACTTGAAAACTGCCGCATTATTATGTGTGACATGCAAAAAATGTGGATTCTATTGAAATACTAATAATACAGATGTTACTTAATAGAAGACTCAACTAAGTGTAAACTTAATGAACACCAAAAGGCAACTTAGAAGAGACTTTCTCAAAATTATCTGCGTAGTTTCATGAAATTTAAATTCCTAAAAGACTGAACACAGAAAATTTTGCAAAGGAATTATAGTAATCTATAGTAATATATAAGATATTTCTCCCACCTTCTTAGGATGTCTTCGTGGTGTAGCGGTCAGCACGCTCGATGCGTACTCGAGAGGTCCGTGGCTTGAGTCCCGTCGAGGGCATTGCTCATTTTTCATTTCTCCTGCTTTCAGAAAATTCCTAATGTTTGTACAAGTAGCTTCCGAACTAAAAATGATGATTCTCCACCACAGGGGTTTGGCGATTCGGTCCCTCTAATCCGCAGTCGCCCTTTAAAAGGGGGAGTATGTAAAGTATTTCTTGCCTGCAGGATGTAGTGGTCAGGACGCTTGACGAGTATTCGAGAGGTCCGTGGTTCGAGTCCCGACGAGGGTATTGCTTATTTTTCATCACTCTTGCTTCTAAAAAACCTAATGACTCTACAAATATATAGAATTCAGTGTTGTAAAGATATCATAATAGCGTATTTTAGTAATATATAGAATAACTGTTTTATGTAGCTATTGGATTTGTTTTTCAGGAAATAGAGAATTTAATGTTAAAATTTAACTTCTTTGAATTAACTTAAGTTGGGAGATGATTAGTAGCATAGATAAGTAACTATTGATTAGCTATAGGACATCTATAGCTAAAAAATAACTATAGGCTATCTACGATAGGATAGATAATTAACTATTGATTAGCCTCAGCTCCTTTCTTGTTAGTATTCAGCTAGAGCTGATACGCAGCATGATTTCTTTAATTAATTTGCTTATTTCTTTGTAAATCGAATGTAAGCAGTACTCTTTTCGGGTACACGATGTTGTAAAACAATTATTATCGTTTCTGATAGATAAAGCTACTTTCTTCCCACATAATATATCACTGGCTGAGTAGAAATACTTATGACTATCGTCTTAAAAAGGTTATCTCAAATACAGATTCTTTTTTCATACTGAAAAATACGATGACAGAAGACATAACAGTTGTTGTATAGCAATGATTATGTATATTATTTCTGCAGTAAAATTATTTTTTTTCTGCGGACCTATGATACAATACAACCAACATCGTAGAAGATCAAGAAAGGAACTTAACAGTAGCATCATCTTGTGATTTATATCATTGTCTGTCAGGAACTTCAGATCAAGTTTATAAAACCTATCGTTGCGAAGAGCGCAGGATTACAGCTATCGTTGGCACAGGATCTGGCAGCCAAATTCCAATTTTGGAATCAAAGCTCTGGAGAGACAGAGTAAAGGATTTTCCACCCCTCTTATGCTACCACCAAATCACTTCAAAAGAATTTTGGTTCGTCATGTATTGCACGTGCTCTCATGCCGGAAAGACGGTACGTACTTACAAACATCCAAATCTTCTACAGGATTCGAACCCAGGCCAACGGCAGCCAGCAACACTATACAGATCAGAGCTGCCTGCTATACAGATTACCTCCTATAAAGATCAGAGCGCCCGAAATTATGATAAGGATAATATAGACTATGCGGAGTAAATCATAATCAACTCTGAGGAATCATTAGTGCGGGTACAATTAAGACCTAAAAGGTCAAATAAGGAAATAAATACATATTTAAATTGAAGACGATTGGATTTAAAGCTCACTAATTTAACACATTTTTCCCTGAAGTTTGGGTTAGGTCGCAATTCGCTTAACCGAAATTTGTAGCTTATTCTAGAAGGAAAGTAACCTGGAAAAACTTTTCTGCTTTTAACAGCAATTAATTGGATGGTTCATATCTGTCACATACATCTAAGAAAGAATGGTAGGGATTTAAAATATGAGTTATTTTCTTAAAGAATTGGTCTAAGATTTGAGTTAAAGTGCCCTTTGCTTTAACGTTCAATGAAAGTTAAGAAAGGATTATAAAGATAAAACTGTTCTTTTATTTTTAAGTTGTACATTCCGATAAACTTTTATATTTTTATTTTTATCGCAGCAATCATAAATCAGTAAAAGTGGTAATGTAGCGTTTTTTTTTTCGTATTCCTTAATTTTCCGGTTCACACACACGCAGAGTTTCAACGCATACTCTCCAGAGAAGCAATTTTGAAATTTCGAAATTGAGCATAAGCTCTTGAATTGCGTTTATTTTTATCTTTTCCAAGAGTCATTATAAGAGGGTAGGGAATCTGCATAACTAGAGTTACGTAGACCATTATATGTAAATAAATTGGGTGAGAACACGAACATTTGGGACGCTTAAATATGAGCGGCCCGCTTACCGTTTTATGCTAATAAAGTTTCACGGGGATACAAGCACCCTGATTTATGGGAGTGAATAAAAGAATGGTTAAAAATTCCGTTTTCTTCAATGTAAAACTAAATTATTTTTCAGATGGTTGCTCTATAAACCGTTAATATTTTCCCGCAAGAATACCTTAAATGCGATAAAAGAAATTCTTTTGAATGAAGCAAACAATGAAAATATATAGAATGTGCTCTTGCGATTGACTCAAATTATGGATGCGTTGAAATCTCGCTTTCATCACATTTATAATTTTAGCTAATGGAAGGAAACTAATAACTTCCTAATTACTGAATGAGTTGTATTTTTTTAATTTCAGCGCAATTTTTTGTCTCCTACATTTTTGCGTTTCAAGATTCAAATAGTTTTTAATTAATATTTGATAGTTTGCTATCGACTCGCATAGTAAGTAATTTATCATACTTAGTATCCGGTTTACTAATAAAAGGTTGCGTTTGTTTTCATTTTCCAAAAATATGCTTTATTCGCATAAATGTCTTTATTTTCACTAAACATAATATCGCTAATCTATATATATATAATATTTATTTCATTTTCATAAACTGTTGTATATATATAATTTATTTTATTTTAAAAACTCCATTTCATTATTTTTTATGAATTAGTATATACTAGAAACTCCACGATACTTGTTAAATATATATCGTGCATTATGAAACTGCAGAACAAAATTTGTCAAAAATGTAAAACGTAACCCAGGCTTCAATTTATACCGTTCTCTGTTTTAACATGAACTAGTTGAGATTTGGAAATATATTTCTTTTAGATTATAATCGCGCTTATCTATACTTGTAAACTCTACAGTACCCTAAATAGAATTGTTTTAACGCTTAGTGCTTATGCTTTTATAGGCAGAATTTTGGGTGTCTAAAACTATTTGAACTAAAGCCCCATAGGCACATCACATGTAATACTCTCAGGTGAATCACACGAAAGGGGAAGACTGAGGAAAATAAGAAGAGTATAAAAAATTCACTTGATATATATATACACGCTTCGTATCACTTTCTTTATTCTAAAGTTTTTAATTTAATTTTTTAATTAATTTTTTATTTTAGACAATATGGTGGAAAACACCTTTCTTTCCGAATGGCGTTTAGATTACATCTTTTGTGGAAATGCGAATGAACCGCAAGGCACCTTGGGTGATCTTTCGTTGTCGGCGAACTACAGATTGAGAAATGCTAATACAAGGAAATTACAAAAGAGATTTCGAAAGCAAACAAAAAAAATACTATTGCTTCTGATTTATTTGAACATTTATTTTATAGCATTTACTTATTTTATTTTATTTCAAGAAAACATTTATTTAAGAAATGCATGTTTATTTTGTAATGGTAAACATAACAATGATAATGATTTCGAAGTGAAAAGAAAATTGTATTAGATAAAAGATGCTGATATTTTATAATTCATCTCGGTAAGTGAATCATTCTTTGATTTCACATTTCATACAATTTCAGCAAAAAATCTCGAAGAAAATGAGTTTTTCTTTGCGTTGTGTTGGCTTAAGTTTACCTCGTGCAATTACGAAGAAGCGTGAGAGAGCCTCAAATTGGTATGCTAGGCTTACGGTGTCCGCTTAAAAGGGAAAAAGAACAACCGGACGCAGAAGGTTAGAGGGTACCACATAAATGCAAGTAGTTAAAATGGTATACTTGTTACCATTCGGAAACCTACACCTAACAAATTTTAAATACATAATATGATTGGTAGGCAACTGCAGTATGATAAATAGCTCATTACACAGTATGTTGAGCTATATATTAACATACGATTTAAGAGAAAGTACTGTTTCCCAGATTCTGCCTTGTAAAAGCAATTGACCAATGGAGTGTAGAATGATCAAATAACGAACATATTAACCTTTCATATATGATTTTAAAGGGACAATAAGCTTTTGCCAACTTCTGCTGGAACATTTAACATTCAACTTATCATATAAACTGCAGGTTGTGGTGATTGTAAGGATTAGAAGTAGTCCATGCGCTATTAGGAATTTTAAAGGAAATTTATTATATTGGAAGGTTAATAAAACGTTATGTGTTGGTTGGGTGTAACACAATAATGTAATGTATTTCAGTGATTTTAAAATGATCTTTGTTGGAGCTGACTTCAGCAAGAGCATAACCAAAGTTGTGGACAACTTCATTAATAATCATAAATAGGTCCAAGCATGCAATTCTCATTTAATGATTGGCTACGAGCTCCATTGGTGACAATACAGCTTTGTTTAGATTGTGATCATTTTGATATAAAAAATCAAGAGTATCGAATCAGGAGATTTTCCCTATGACCATACTTTAAAAAGAAAACTTTTGCTTTAATGTGTCCTTATACAGAAACGCCATAAACATCAATTCAATGATTCATTTATCAAACTAGAAGCTTTTGCTTTTCTAATTTTTTTTCTAATATAGAGGATATGACTGATGAGAGCTGCATAAAGTATTTTGTGAACTAACCTAATAATTGACCACTTTTCTAATTTAAATTATTTTTAAAAACACATTTAATCTTTTTGTATGCTTTATTCTGATGGTTTTAGTTTACTATCTGTTGTATGAAATAAAAGCTTACTCATTTGAAACCCCGATCTATTTTTTTCTCTGAAAAAGTGTACAAAGAAAGCAAAAGTAACTATACTACAAAACCTTAATTAATTAAATTATAAAGATAAAACCAAAATAATGTAATAAAATTAATCAACACTCCTAAGTTAACCAAGATCTTCATATTTATTTAACATCAGGATTTAATGTGTGTGGTCGCACAATAGTAGAGGATGGTTGTATGAGTTAGTTTTAATATACAAGGTGATTCGCTTAAACGTACACAAATTTTAGGGAGGGCTAGGTTACTCAAAATCGAATTAGAGTTACATAGCAATACAAGAGAGGAAACGCAACCTTCAGAATATTACCTCTCGACTTGTTGGCTGGAGTTAGTAGTTTTTTTGTCAATAACTTTATAAGGTATATCTCCCACATTCTTAGCGTGCCTTCATGGTGTAATGGTCAGCACACTGAGCCGGTATTTCAGAGGTCCGTGATTCGATCCCCGGCGAAGGCATTGCATATTTTTTATCTCTCTTGTTACAAAAAAATACCTAATGTCTCTACAGTGGCGCCCGAACTAAAAGTGTTGTGGATGATGACTCTCCACATCCAGGATTTGGCGACTAGGTCTCCTAAAACTCTAGTCGTCCTTTTAAAAGGAGAGTATATAAGGTATACCTCCCACATTCTTAGCGTGCCTTCGTGGTGTAATGGTCAGCACACTGAGCCGGTATTTCAGAGGTCCGTGGTTCGATCCGAAGGCATTGCATATTTTTCATCTCTCTTGTTTAAAAAAAATACCTAATGTCTCTACAACTTCCTGACAGTTGAAAGACTCCTTTCGCAAGTGATTCGATTTGGTCCAAACTGACGATTTTGGACTAAACCAGAATTACTTTTATAGAAGAATATCTACAACAAATGAAAATGTAATTGAACTGAAACTTCAAAGCCTGAAACAACAAAATACTAAAGAGATTATCGATAACAGGTTATTAATGGCGAAATAAATCTGAATTTCTCAAAATTTTAAAAGTAAATTTCTCCAACTCAGCAACTAAGAAATTTCGTCGGTAGAATGACGAAACCAGACCTCCGAGAAATAAAAAATCCTAAAAATATATTTAAAAGATAAAAACTTAAAACTTAAAATCGTCTTAAATAACAAACAAATGAAGAAGAAATATAATTGAGGTAAAGAAAAAGAAGCGCGAGTTGGTTGTTACCCTAAAATGCAAAAGAATTACTTCAACGAGATTTTCTCCAGATGTAGTTGTATGAAATGCACGCAAACAATAACTATATTTTTTTAATTATAGTTAAAAGATCAGATTACAAGAGTAGCATATTCTCGCTAAACCTCAAATAATACAACTAGAAATACAAGTATAAAATTAAATCATATCATCATATAATAAGATATACTTCAAAGGATTAGATATCTTCCTTAGAAGCATTAAATATTTGCAAATAATTTATTATTAATAAATGAATACAAAAACAAGTTTTTAAATTATTTATAAACCAACGTGAAATAGTTTTGTTAAATCGCATACAATATGCGAAGCATTTTATTTGCAGATATAAATTAATAGTGATATTCTATTTTTCGAATCTCTAATTAAGTGAATGTAATAAAATAACAAATAACTGAAAACTGCATTTCTTTTATTTCAAATTTTTAATCCATCGGTGAAATCTAAAGAAAATTTACTCTCGAATGATTCTGAATTCTCATATTTTACTTTCAAAAATTTCTCTGATTTGTCTCTTTATTACTTCTGTCAGTGAAATTATTAAATTCACTTCGAGGAATTTCTGTCAGTGGAATTATTAATTTTAAATAAGAATGAAATATTTCAGAAAATAAATATATGCCAATAAAACTCAATAATAAATAAATGATTTTTAAATATATGCTTAAAGTACTGTTTTTATGCAAAGAAAGTATTTTAATGCTTAAATTATTATTGCGTTTTAAAATTATTATTATAAATATCTGCTTATTTCGCAAATAATTCACAGGATTTTTAACATTTGGTATAATAGGAAGGTTAAGCAGCAAAAGAATGCAAAGTAATTATTTTTTGTTCTAAGATACTTTTTTTAGTTCGTTTATTTTTTAAATGGTGGCTTAGACTGCTAAACGAAGTTACCATATTTACTGATGTAACTTTCCCCTTCAAGTATTTTTCCTCTTAGCTTTTTATCACAATTTTCTGAAATTTATTATATTCGTATATATTCTTCCCCTTTCTTAAGGCGTTCCAAAAGCAAGCCGCCTAAGTTTTAAAATATATTCAGGCATACAGTAGCTGTTTCCGTCGTAGTATACTATTTGATGATGGATTTTTCGATGCCTTTGCTCTGACTGGTGAAGCAATATTACCGAACAGCTTCAAGTAAACGAATATACCTAATACGCTGAGTAGTTCTGAAGACCACTGCGCATAGGAAGACAGGCTGAACGGTGACGAAAAGGATGAATGACAACCTTGACCACTGTAACAATTTCTAAGCTTTAATAGAAGATAGAGACATCAATTCAGCAGCCCAGAATTATTTAAGGCCTACAGAGTAGCAGAAGACAACAGTTAGGACGGTCAATATCAAAAGTATATCTTACTAGACATTGTAATGGTAGCTTATCCATCAATATTTTTAATTTGTTATGCTCTTACTGTAACCGCGACTTTCGGAAATTAAATTATTCGCATAGTTTTCTCCTCCCAATATTCGTACGATAAAATTAGTGAAAAAAAAGGGGGGAAGACATACAGGATTAAATATGGTAACTTCTGGTAAAGGAGCCAAACATACATATCATTGATCAGGATTTCCAATAAAAGCCATTTAGGCATAGCCTGATTATTTTGGAAATTAGCATCAATAAACACTTATAATAGACTGTCCTCTTGATTTATTAGCAGTAACAATTTAAACGTCCAATATTTGGTCAAAAGCTTAACACTAGAAAAAGAAACCCTTTGTTAAAGCCCTTGCTAAAACGTTTAATTAAAATGAAGATAAACAACGAAATATATTTAACATATTTAACGATTTTGAATCTGAAATTCTTTCCAGTTTTTTTTACCTTTACTCTTTGAGGATATATTTACATATTTGTAGCATCATTACGTTTTATTTTATGCTGGAGACGCGAAAAATGAGCAATGCTTTCGCCGGGACTTGAACCTGGATCTCTCGAGTACGCGCCGAATGGGCTACCGTCACACCGCGAAGGCATGCTGGACGGATGGAGAAAAGATCTTATACGCTTAGTGTCTACCACATTTCGCGAACAAACCAAAGCTTGCTTTTGTTGTGGTTTTTTATTATTATTATTTATTTTTCATATTCATTTTTGCCCAGTTAACCAAGAAGTTGCACAATGTCTTCATTTGTGAGACCTTTGTACATTTCGTATACGCCCACTTTGTCACTGAGTGCATAATGGAACAAGCATATGTTATCATTTTAAAATGAAGACTCACTTACCCAAAATAAGGAAGAAGCCACGCGGAAGTACTTATTTATACAGATAAAATTTGTTGGATTATTTTAAACATTTTTTTTCTTTAATGCCGTAGAAATAGCCGTTCTAGATTGAGTATTGTATTTATGTATATTTTAGTAAAGGTGGGCGCGGTGCTATAGTAATTAATCATGCGGTACAGGGATGGCGCCCGCTTTCTTTGGTCACTCACTCACTCACTCTAGATTGAACATTTTATGTGCAACATGTTTTCTTTCTCTTTTCATAACTGAATAAAGATTTGTAAAGTACACAAGTACGTATATAATGGAAAGTTTCAAAAACGTTTAAAACTCCAGAAACCTGAGCCCACAGGTAAAGAAGAAACGCTCAGTTGTAGAACTAAAACCATCAAAATTGTGCTACTCATTTTTCTACTGTTAAAATAAATCCTGGATTTTAAAACCAAAAGAATTTACTTTGATGATCAAAGATCACTTACTGTTTTTTACTGTCCTACCAGGTCTAGTACCTTTTCTACAAATGTTTAGTATTCCACAGTCTATTACTTTAGGCAATTCAAAGTCATTTCTGCCCTCAAACCATGTTGATAACCATGGTAACGATTGCTGAAGAAAAAAGGTCTAGTCTTCGAATATGCCAAAATCACCTAATTCCCTTTGTGTGGTGAAGACGACAAAAATTACGATGGTAAATGAGAAAGAGTCTTCGTCTTCCAACTGAATATAGCCCACTAATGGTAAAGATGATTTTCACTTTGGTCACTTGAACCCAATGATTCTTGAAACCAAGAAACCTTTGAACATTAGTAGCTAGATTCCAGTTTCAGTGTTGGCAAGCGAATCGGTTGTATGGTGATTTAAGTGGTTTTCCATTTATGTCACGTGAATACGAGCCGATTTTCTCAAGACATTCATCCACGAAAGCATCCTTTTCTTTGGGCTACATAAACCTTACGCCATTTTATGTAATTAAAATAATCCTGTTCAAGTAATTAAAATAATCCTGTTATAAAGTAATTAAAATAATCCTGTTCAATTTGTATGCAAGTATTATATAATATTTAAATTTTCCAAATGCAGCGACTGCAGAGTGCTAAACATTTCTATTATTGAGCCATAAAACAAATTATTTTATTATAGTTTTAAGCTTAAATGAACTTAATAAACGTTTCTATATTATTCTTTCATTTAAGAGATTAAATATTTATACAAATATTGAAGTATAGGAGCGAACAAATAAAACGCTTTCTTTATTTATTTTTGTTCGTTTATCAACAAACCAGCAAATGTTATCTAACGTGTTTCCATTCGCAATATTAGTTTACATGATGCTAAATGTCTCTTTCTCGCTTTTCTACAAACATATGAAAAAAATGAGAATTTTTTCTCTATCTTTAAAATTATAACGATTTGCCTCAAAAGCTTTGCATCTGAGAGTTCGAAATAAAAAAGGTGATGTTAGCGAAGTAAAAAAACATAACCTCATTAAGTATTCCTGGCGTTTACTATAACGAAGGTGATTAAATGAATTCTTCTGTCGCAAATTATTACCTGTTTGGAAAATTTGAAAAGCAACGCTAAGTGAAGAACCTAAGCTTTGCTCACAATTTGCATTTCGAATTCGAAAAAACAACGCTAGTAAGTATGTTTTGCCTTTAAAGACCCCTTAGTTTTCCTTTATTATTAATTTTTTTTATCTTTCTGTGCATTATATTACTAGAAATTGTCGTACATAATTATGTATTTTATTCGAATTTATTAACTTCATTATGCAGTTCTCACGAATTGCAATAGGTTTTTATTTAGTTTTTAATGCTTTCTTCTCAAACGAAAACGAGTGGATTTTGATGAATATCTAGCAGAGAGGCTTCAAGCTGTGTTTCAATGTACGAAATTGTCTCACGGGTAGTAAACTACCACTTCTGTTTAATTATTAACGTGAAACATTAAAATGGTAGTTTTAAGTAAAGCTGGCACAAATGTCTTCATTATTTTTAAAGAGCATAAATTATACGTGATGATGTATGAATATTTTATAAAATTAAACATAGCATTAAATTTCCACTCATTAACAAAGTTAATTAACAGAAGTTTATAAACGTGTTTATGTTCTCTTATCAAAGTAGCTCAACCATAATCACAAGTATCACAAGTATGACTATTTGTTTACTAGAAGTATATATAATGTGAGCGCATTTGCCCTATGTCACCTATCTTAAAGCTTCCTACCATTAACCTGAATCAAATATGTTAATACATTAAAAATATCGAAATCAGAATCAATTTACTGAGCACATGTTACTCGAGCAGCAAAGTTCTCTTTAAAATAATGTCGGATCAAACTCTGCCTCCGTAAGACCCATTCTTCCGTCTTAGAGGGCTCGCGAGACATTTTCATATGGCTTGCATTGTACGTCTGATCCCTTAGTTTTCTGAAGTCAAGTGTCAAGAGCGGAAAAGAAAAGTCGAATTCGAGTTACTACACACTACGAAAAGTACAGGCTGCCAAAACTCCCTAAAAGCTAGATCTTCAGGGGTCTGTGAGCAGACACGCTATTTTACACTAGCCATTGGGAGGCAATATTGCTCTCAATATTCCATGCATTATCACTGACGTTAAGGTGGGTTGCTTTAGATTGAGCTGAACGATTGAATGATTGAGGTTTATTCATTGATTCTTTGTTAATACCTTTTCTGCGCAATGTCTCCTTATTTTACAACGCGAACGGCGCCTCTTGCCGTAGTTTACATGAAACAGATGCCAAAGAACAGAAAACTAATTTTCGACGTTTTGCAAAAAGTACCTGATCTGGTGACTTCATACACATACGAAACATTTTTGCTTCTTCCGTGTATATTAATCATTAGTTTTAATAGATTTTAATGATTTTGTAGTTAACTTAGTCATGCCATCATATGAACTGGAAAAAAAAACAACTTCGATACAACTATAATTTTGACTATGAATGGGAACAGAAGTACTGTTTATAAAGTTTTGCGAAAAGTACCTGATCTGGTGACTTCATACACATACGAAACACTTTTGCTTCTTCCGTGTATATTAATCATCAGTTTTAATAGATTTTAATGATTTTGTAGTTAACTTAGTCATGCCATCATATGAACTGAAAAAAAAAAACAACTTCGATACAACTATAATTTTGACTATGAATGGGAACAGAAGTACTGTTTATAGTAATTTTAAGAACATATTCATTTGTTTGATTTACGGTTCAAGTTGTAAAAAAGCAACATAAAACGACATTTTACAACAGTTCATAAAACATATGATACTAACAGCAATCTAAGAAAATGTAAAGTGAAAGAATTAAAATGCACATTCGTTACCCAACAATCAATGTTTACCAGGTGCGAAAATAAAATAAAGGTTGCTACGATTGCATCATTTAATGTTACACACTTACTTACAATTCATACAAAAAACTTTGAAAACTGCAGAGCAAAGAAAAGACTATTATTGTGTTAGTTGGAAGTATGACTAGTCGAACTTGCTGTACCGCCATTAAAGGCTTAACAGGCTTAGTGGAGCTATTCAATTAAAGAAACATTGAGATCTAAAACAAAACCTAAATCAGGCCCATTAAGCAGTAGAACTACCACCATACTACCTGAAATAACTTTAAATAGAATAAACAACTAAAATATGAACTTAAAGTCTAGGACCTGGGGAGATTTACCAGCTACACCAACAAAAGCTTATTATTACATACTTTGTAAAGAACACATGTTACTTACATGCATAAAAATATGTTACTTACATATACAAATAAATAAAATAACAGAATAATCATAAACACCCTAATTTTTCTTAAAACAGACAAGAAAATATTAAACACAGACAATATATAAATTCTTTTCATTTACAGATACATATTTTATGAAATTTGACAATTTCAATTTAGTCACTGTATTTTTGCTTAGATCCTTTAGAGTATTAAATTTAGCATTATCTGGAATAAATCTTAGAACAATATTTTTCCTAGAAGAGCATCTAAACAACAGGTGTTCAATAATGACATTACTCATGCCACATGGACCGGCACAATTTTTAATCGAAAACTTATTATAATAAAAAAGAAAGTGTCCATGATTAGTTAAAGCTTGGTTTAGATACTTATCGGTTAAGCATCTTCTCTCGCTTACAGTTGAGTTTAAAATATATGTAACTCTTCCTTTAGAATCTGGGTCATTCCCCTTTGCTTGCCATAGAGTCAAACATTTTCTTTTCAACAAGGATTTCAAACTGTCAAAGGAAGTCTTTACTTCAAAATCAATAATTTGATTTTCAGTGGCAGCCTTTGCCAATCTATCTACTAACTCGTTACCAGTTTTACCAATATGACCCTTCTTTCAAAAGAGTTTAATATCTCTGAAAGCGCTGAGAAAAATGAGCATATCTTTTATCTGTTTAATTAGATCGTTACTTGGACAAATATCCGTAATTGAAAAAAATGCGCTTTCGCAGTCAATATAGAAAATTATATATTTCCACAGGATCTAGTGCAGAATTAGAAATAAGCCAATATAAGGCCTCTCGCACAGTCACTAACTCTGCCTGATAGACAGAGGCATTGTCACAAAGTCTATATTTCCTTTGCAAGCTTAGTTTTCATGTGAGAACACACAAAAGACAGCCCCCGCATAACCATTTAATTTAGATCTATCTGTAAAAACCGTGTAGCCTGTCATATTGGGGAGGCCTTTATGCCAATTCAACTGTTTCAATAAAGCTGGATGAATGTCTAAACATTTCTCAAAGTCAAATCTCTAGCTGAGAAGATCTCACTGAAACAATCGACAGTTTTATTACCGGCTTTAAATTTAAATATAGCGTATTCGTTTCCCGCTAAAATATCGATCGGA
>KK113195.1:117846-167409 GCA_000611955.2 Stegodyphus mimosarum
ACACAAAATACTGATTCTGATCTCTTGTTCTTGTTTGTTTGCTTTGAACATTTAATCATTTATTTGTACCACTACCACTCAACTGTGTATTAAATTGCATTCAATTATGACGATTCCTTCTTGGTGTTGCAATTTTCACAAACGTGAGTGTATATACGTTCTTTTGCAAAAAAATTCGGAACACCATGAAGGAAGTGGTTTTTTTTGGTTAAATCGAATATGTATATAGCTCATACACAGATAATAAAATATTAAAACGCAAGGTCATAGTACCTGTTCACGGCTCACAATCACTTATTCAGTGTTCAAATTAGTAGTTGATGGAACAGCCCCTGGCGGCAATGCATGCTTGAATTCGCCGAGGCAAGGAGTGGTAGAGGTTCCTAATGTCATCTTGCGACACAGTCTGCCAGGCATTCATCAGTCGTCGCTCCAGATCTGTGATATTTTGTGGTGCTCGAATCTGGCGGCCTAGCATGTCCCAAATATGCTCGATTGGTGAAAGATCTAGTGACCTTGCTGGCCAAGGAAGAGCATCAACCGCACGGAGATAGTACAGAAATATGCGAGCGGTATGTGGCTTGGCATTATCTTGTTGCAAAATGGCCCCATGATGACGTGCTATGAAGGGTAATGCAATCGGCCGCAGGATGGTATTAACATATCGTTGAGCTGTTAAAGATATACGCAGAATGACTAAAGATGACCTGCTGTCATAAGAAATAGCGCCCCACACCATCAAACCAGGGGTTATGGCTGTATGCCTTTGTAAAACAAAGGCTGATTGGAACCGCTGGCCTCTTCCTCTCCAGACACAAACACGGTGGTCATCTGCTTCAAGAGTGAAGCGGGTTCCATCGATGAACACTATACGATGATAGTTTGATGGGAACCATGATGATCGGCTTTGACACCGCTCCAGTTGACTTCGCCGATGTTGTGGGGTCAAAGGCAAACGTCTTAAAGGCCTCTAAACCCATCTCAGACAAGCGTCGTGAGGTGGTAGACGGTACCACGGGAGGTATAGACGTGGCTGTAATGCGTTGAATAGTCGACAATGATAGTGTTGGTGCAGTTCGGGCCTAGCGAACAATCATCCCATCTTGCCTCGCATTTGTGCTCCTTGGCCTTCCAGATCCTTCAATTCATCGCAAGTTCCTTGTAGCAACAATTGCTGCCAACATCTTTGCACAGCAGTGTCTGTACGCTGCAGGTGACGGCCTATTGCTCGGTATGACCGCCCAGCTTCACGCAACCCTACAATGCGACCACATTCGAAGTCGTTTAGTTGTCTGTATGGTCTTCGGTATCGTCGTAATGGCATCTTTAGGTTGCTTCTTTACGGAATTACAGTGGCAGCAACAAAAAATGATAAATTTTACACCTCTGTTACTGGTTTTATACTTTGCGAACTGTGCACTAGAAATGCACTCTATGATTGCAATTCCTGTCCATTTGCCTTGAAACTTTGATCATTTGCATGTTCGATCAAGATGTTTTTGCATTTCAAATTTCATCATGATCGCAAAAGTCCTTCTTGGTGCTCCGTTTTTTTTGCAAAAGAGTGTATAAAGGGCGTGAGAATGGTACGGCTTTAAAAGGAAATATATTACAAACTATTTCAGATGCCACCACACTTTTCATATTATTTTGAAAGATAATTTGTATAGTAACATTCCGAATAAATCTTCATTTAAGTGTACATCCCGACTTAGCACGCACAAGCGAATTCGTTGAACCCAATTTTCGATGACTGTGGCCGAATGCAATGTTCGATGCTTAGTCTTAATTTTTCAAAAGTTCGTGCAGTGTTCGTATCGATTACTGACTTCAAATGTCGCCTTTAACAGTAATGTAAAAGATTAAATCACAACTTCTGGAAGGCCAACTGACAGTTTCATTTTATAAAATTATCCTTTCACCGAAATAATTTGTAGTATTTAGTGCGGTAGTGGTGTTTGTGATGCGCTGTAACGCACTGTCTTCTTCGAACTACATGTCCCTCAAATCAGCATCCTCAAAATTTGGACCATAACAAAGTGTTATTATTAGTTAGTATCGCTCACATTATTAGTTAGTATCGCTCTCTTTATATTAGTTATTATTAGTTAGTATCGCTCGCTTTAAAATAATGCTCACTATAACTGAATCTTCTCCCTCGTTTTGGAAAGGTCAAATGGTAAAAAAATGCAACTATGCCATATACCAGACCACACAATGACCTTTTCCAAATGCAAAGGCTTCTCGTGAGTCTCTTGTTAATATTATTTCTCTTGTTAATAGTTTTCACATGGAAAATGACATTTTCATTTGTTGACAAATCCAATCAAACATAAATTAGCTTCATCTGAGAAGACAAATGTTTTCCCAAAATTAACATTCTTGAAGGCAGGATAAATTGTCAACATATTAAACACCAATGCAAATTTGAGACATTGATAGCGCTTTAAACATGGTTGTAATTTAATTCTGAAATCATATCATTCTTATCAGAATAGCTTTTATAAGAAATTAAAGGATTGGTTTTAATTGTCAGCAAGGTAATATTAAAAAAGGTTATACACTTATCCAAAAAAAAAAGATAAGCATATGGCTTAAAATAGCAGCACTAGTACACATGTGACCAAAAAATTACAAATTAATCACAAAAGTACAATGGACAATTGTAAGATGATTACTCATATTTGGATGCCTCGTTAGTCCTTAGCGCATGGCGAGCAGTGCCCATGTTATGGATCCAGTATTTACTGAAAACTTGACCATCTTTAAAAGGAAACATTTTTGAAAGATACTAGCGTGCTAGAGAATTAATTGAAATCTTACGGACTGGCTAGCTGTCTTGAACATCTGATTTTCTGATCAGCTGTCTTGGACATTTTAAATACTGCGTGTTTCTAACTAACTGTAAATAATTTTGTAATAATTATTATCAGAAGTTTAAAAAGAGAAAACTTTTTATTGCGTCATGCGAATAAATATTGCGAATTTTTAAAATAACGTAAAATACTCAAACAACAAATATTATCAATGTCCACCGACCGTGTCTTCAGTAAACAATAAATGCAAAGGAGCGATCAATTTCTTTTATTAAACATGCAGCCAGCCTAATTTGTAAAGCTTCTGCACCATAACTGCACATTAATCATAGAATAACAGGTGTTAAAGGCATCCAATTTTTTGGAAACTAGCTCGCATACCTTATTTTTTTCCTTATGTTTTTTAAACGAAATGTTACCTCAGGTTGCGGACTCATGATCGATGTGCCAATAATTGATCTTAAAGACTGACATTTCATGGCTCCCATGATGCTGTCTTAATGGAGTTTTTTACCACCCAGCTACGAATAAGCATCTCATCTAACTATAGATGTCAATCACAGTGAGGCTTCCATTTTAATTTATTTACCATGATGCTGAAGGACATGTAACTTGCAAAAAAGGTACAAGCTAGACCTGAGAAACTTTGTTGTGGGAGAGTTATTTTACTTCGGGTCGATCAAGACTGTTATAAGTGTGGTTTGTAAACAGCAAAGAAATCTTTCTTTATTCTAATCACGATTTTTATATCTCTTGTAAAAATTATGCTTTCACTCATGTCTTAAAGATCGAAACAATGAAGATGATTCTCCCACTAGCATGATTCCAAGTCTGTTAATGTTTTAAGACACAGAAAGATCAATAAACGTGAACACGTCTATTGTTATAATTAATTCATCGCAAAACATTTTCTTTTCTCTAATATACTTAGAGAGATACATGACACATTCTATGTAGAGATAGATGAAAATGTGAATCAGATAGGAGTTGCAGAAGATTTTTAGCCTAAAGATGTGTTTGTCCAGAAGTGCTATTAGTCTCGAAACTGCATTGTGCATTAATTTCTAAAAATGTTGTATCACTTTTCAAATTGTTGCCACTAAATATTATCGCCCTGTATTATATTTAAAGAACTTAAATAATGCAGAATTTGCGTGAAGATATGTTGTAAGTTTCTCGTGTTGGGAAAAAAAAGTTACCTAGAGCCATCAAATTTTGGATAGCACAGTCATCCACCCGAACATAGGTACGTGAAAGCCCGAATTTAGAATTTGTTTCATAGTCTATTTCATATTTTGTAAAACTTCAACGAATTTTTGATTTAAGAAACCAACACTTTCAAAGCGAGCATTGGCAACACTGTAGGGAATAAAATATTTTTATCTCTAGCGTGCGAGACTGCCTATGGGAAATTCTAGAGATATGAAATTTTTAAATATTTTGTGATATTGCTGTTCAATTGAATTTTATATGGTTTAAGTGCGAATAACGTGATACTTAACAAATATAGGCAATACACAAATCGAATCTGAAAGTTTTCAGATTCTTTAGCCCTAAGGAGTGTCAGCTCAAAAGGACTATTACTCTCGAAACAGGATTTTGCGTTGAAACACTGAAAAGATCTGAATCATTTTTCGGATTCTTGCCACCAAATATATCTATGTATTACTTTAAAAGAAATTAAATCGAGGAAAATGTGCATGAATGTAGGTATGTGTCTCACATTGTAAAAAAGTGACGTTAGCTAGATGAGTCATCACATTTTGAAAAACGTAATCCTCAACCATTTATTAGCACCTGGAAGCCGAATTTAGAATCTGGAATTTGTTTTATTATCTATTTCCTATTTTGTGAAACTTTAGCGAATTTTTGATTAATGAACTGAACGATTTCAGAGCAAGCGATGGCAACACTGCATAAAAAACATTTATCTCCAGTGCGCGAGACTGTCTCTCGGGAATTCTAAAGATATGCTGTTTTTAAATATTTTGTGACATTACTGTTGAACTGAATTTTATGTGATTTAAGTGCGAAGAACACGATATAGAACATGATTTATATATGATAAAGGTAACACACAAAACTTTAAAAAAAGCCCCGTTAGGGGTAATATAAAACCTGAAATCCTTCAGATTTTTTTAATTTTAATTTCTTTTTAGTCCAAAGGGGCGGTAGGGCTATTAATCTCAAAATGACATTTTATGGGGTTTCACTATAAATGGCGAATCACTTTTTAAATTGTGGCGACCAAATACAATATTATCGCCCTGTATTATTAAAAGAAATTAAATAATGAGGAATCTGTCTGAATATCTGTATGTTTCGAACACTGTGAAAAAAACAACGTATTTAGAGCCATCAAATTTTGATTAACGTAATCCTCCATCTGAACTTGGGCACCTGGAAGCACGAATTTTGAATTTCGAATTTGGTTTATTACTTATTTCATGTGTTGTAATATTTTAGAGAATTTTTGATTAACAAACTCAACGATTTCAAAGCGAGCAATGGGAACAATGGACGGAAAAAAAATTTTATCTTCAACATGCGAGACTGTCTATCGGAACGCTGTTCTTAAATATTTTGTGATATTACTATTGAATTGAATTTTATGTGGCTGAAGTGCGAATAAAATGATATTTAATAAAGGTAAGACACAAAACGTTAAACAAAGTTCTTTTGGGCACGATATAAAATCTGAAAGCTTTCGGACTTTCAGTTTCATTTATTTATTTATTTATTTTCTGCTAGCAAAATACTGTTAACATTTATTAACACAGTAAATCTTCCCTTGAATAATCTCTTACAACTTGCAAGGCAAAGCAAAAATATGAAGTAATAATATCAAACGACGAGAACAGAAACTACTTGTGCAAAAAATGCTTTGTAGTCCCCCTATTTTTTTTCCATCGTAGAATTCTTTCAGCGGTCGAGCGGTAAAGCAGATAAATGCTAGTTGGTCCCGGGTTCATATTCTCGTTAATGGACTGGTTTAGTGGGAAAGTGCTAATCTACTGACGTAAATTTGTGTCATTCTCCTTTAAAATGTCATCCACAAAGGCATCCTACCTCTTTGGTAGGACTTGGCAATTGAGCCCATTTCAAATCAGCCTTAAGAGTTTTGTTCTCATTTGAGGTTTAGAAAGGAAGATACGGCAGTTTTCTTTCAATTTCCACTGGACCGTGATATACCCCTTCATTTTATTTGTAAAGTGGTCGCTTTTACACACCCTTCTATTCCAAATATGATAATGTAAAGTCAGCTGTTTTAACTGATTAATCCTTTTTTTGGTGCTTTATCTTGTTGTAATATGATCATATACGAACACAATATTGCATAAATATTTTGGTTTCATTTTTTCACTATTATTTTAGGGTACCTAAGATCCAAATAATCCGCCGTATAAAAAAACAAGGAAATTACGGAATCCTCTTGCACCTTTGACAGTCATGCTAATGTACATAAAATATAACAATAAAAAAATTTAAAAACGGCTGCGCTATCTTTTGAAAAAAAAGAACGAAAAAGTGTGCGCTTTGGAAAGACAAGTTAAGACAATAGGTATGATGCCTAGGATCAATATTTAAGAAATATATCAGGCACTTTTTTTGTACACTTCGTTCATGTATTTATGCCAGACATCATCAGATATGAAGTTACAAAAGAATTTTAAAGTTTTCGGAGCTTTAATCAAAGCAGGTTTTTAGCAAACGCAGTTTTTTAAAGCCCTTTTATGCCGAGAAATGTGCAGAGAAATATAATTTATTTATTTAGAAACAGTTGTATTAAATATAGCATTCATAAAAAATTTCATTAAATATTACTTTGAATGTGTATTCTATGAAAGCGATTATGAGCACTTCTTGGACTAATGAAATAAATTCCAAAATATGTCATTTAAAAATAAGACGAAATCATTTCAGATTCTAAAATTTTTGTATTTTACGAAACGAATCAACTTAATTAAAAAAAGAATTTTCATTCGTTTATGTTCGTTATGTGGAACTAAAATATCTCAGAAAAATAATTATGTTCATTAAAAAATATTCGTTTATTTTCAAACCGTTTATATATTTCTCTTTTTCTGCCTTTAACGTATAGTTGCTCATTATTTGTTTACGTGAAAAGTAATTTGTTAACTTTCAAATTCATTCCTCAAATTTAATTGTTTGAAATATTCTCTATTGCATTTTCTCTTTCTCTCGAAGGTTTTTCTTTTTTCCTGTTCATTAAGTTTATATATAAACTTTAAGTTCCGAACGCAGTACGAAATTTGTTAATCTGTACATTTGGTACTCAACTTTACTGCTAAATATTTCAAAAATTTATTGCCGATTCTTGTGAGCGTGACATTTAGTGGCATTTCCAAGTCGACATGTATTGTTAAGCTCATCTACAAGTTTTAATGCTATTTATCATGGAATACATATTTTAATGCTATATCCATATCAAACCTAAAGATTAATATCATTAAGTGTAAATTGTTTAATTAAATATTGGTAAATAAATCAATATGACTGTTAACAATATGTCAAAAATTGTAGAAAACACAAGAATGTTAATACTTCTGTGTGGCTTTTCTCCTGCCTATTACAAGTTATTTTGCGCTGTTCCGTACAATGTTTTCTAATTGGGCAACAATTACAACATAGCGACCAATAAATTTTAAAACAATTAAAACATAGCAAACAGATTATTTGTTTTTCTTGAAGGAGAAAGAACTCTATTATATTCTCTTGAAACGCAAAGAGCTTATAAGATGACTTTACTTCCACAGTTTAACTTCGTAAGGATCTATTGCATTGCCCGGACGTCCTATCAAGGTGCAAGTAATTTATATATGAAGCTAACAACTTGAAGGTCTATGGTTCGAATCTTGGATAAAGAATGGTTCATTCCTTACGCTTCCTAGCTCCGAAAATCCTAACATTCTGTAGAACGTAAATTATTGTCTGTAATTCTGTAGATATTAAACGATAACCTTTTTCAATGCGCCCTAACTGAGTCAATCATCCACAATTCATCAGAAACTGCTTTACTCGTAAATTTCTTTTCATGCAATGTGCATATATATATGCCATCCATCAAGTCCTCAACAAATTTACCCTATTATTGTAAGCATCTTGCAAGAGGTAGTGCTTTAAAGTTATGTGGTGCTATTACACGTGTATCAAACTTATCTATATAACAATTTGTTTTGGTTTAACATACGCATAATGTGAGCATATCTAGAAGGATAATGTGAGGATCTGCAAATCCTCCTGTCGCAAGGATATGAAGCAGGACAGCCCGAAAATGAATGTCCGTTGTGGGATGCTGCATGGCAAGTGTTTTAAGACATTTTTTTTAAACAAACACGCACTAACACCCGGAGTTTACCTCGACACATTGAGAAATTACATTTGCCAACAGTTGTAGGACAGTGAACCAGAAGTCATTTTATCTCATGTAGAGGTTGTGTAACGTATGTCACTTGTCGCAAAAATTGTGACCAGTACCAAAGACATATATTGTGCCATTCTCAAAAGGTAGCTGTTAAAATTGTTTAAGGATTTTGTGGACATCCTGTGTAGTAAACGTCAATCATTACAAATTTCAAATTACAATTTCTGCCAAAATAGAAATTTTTAAAACCTTCGCGCATGAGAAATTGCCCCAAAACTAAGATGTACTATTTATTCCGTTTTACCAATTGCATCATGAATTCCTATTTAGAAAATATGAGGAAATTAGGACTGAAAAGCATCCAGATTTATTAGATAACTATTAATAGAAACAAATCCTAATCAGCACATTTTTTTAAAAACCACCCTGTGCTTCTGGCTGCTATATCGTTTGCAAATATATAGCGCCTGTCATTGAATTTACGAAACTGAATATTAAAAGCGATTTTTTAATTCTGTGAATGACGTTCAGCAGAGCCGTGCCTACATATTTTCTCACCTGAGACAAAAAGATGAATGCGCCCCCCTATGCTCCTGTGTTTCTCTTTTTTTAAATTTTTTTTTCAAAATTGATTTCTTTAAATTTAATGATTTCAAAACACGAATCTTTATGTTATTTAAAACATTTCTATTACTAGAAACATCTATCTGCGACCAAATGTTTCCATAATGATTTACGATTTTGAAATTGAAAGCAAATTTCTGTTAAATAGCAAACAGCATAATAATCTATGACAGCTCTCAGTTTATGTTTATAATCCTAGGTAGATTATTCCATAACCGGTTGAAATTCGTTCAAAAACAATCATATCTTTACAGTAACATTTTAAAAGCAATATCTCTACAGAAATAGAAGCATAATTTTAAAATATATGTATGTGTGCGAGTTTAATATTATATATGTAGTTCTGAAAATATAACTACAATTTTAAAAATAACGAAACACACCTAACATAAGAAAGAATTTTAAATTAACGAGATTTAATGATACTTCATATTTTATCTTTACCTCTGTTCTAAGTCTTTTATTAACTCAGTAGACTTCAAAATGTTACATTTGTTAAACGTTTGCCACTAACTTTTATTGACAGCAACAAACAAGATTGCCTTTTCTGATCTAACTGAATTCGACGTTTTATTTTTTTTTATTTGAAATAAACAGGTCATTGCGTTCATTTCTATTGCTTTGTTTAATTTGTCTCTCTGAAACCGTTTATTTAAAAGATTCTTCAGTAAATTTTAGTAGCATATTTTTATACCTATAGAATCAAGAAGCAAAACTAGATTTTTTTAAATATGATCTTTTGTGACAAATCCATTATTTTAAAATTAGCCAGACTAGTTCACCTTAAATCTTGATTAAAATGTTCGAAATTTTAAAATCTTTTTTATTTCTTTGAAGCTAAAAAATTCCTTTTATTGTTTTACTATAAATAACAAAATAATAAATAAATACAAAAAGTCAAAGTTATATCTTACCTTACATTTTAATTTTAGTCGACAAACTAACGTCCCGGTTTGTTCCATCCGTTTAGCTTATGCATTTGCTTTAGAAACAACCTTAAATGAATCCATATTTATAAGACAAATTCAACGTGGCTGCAAGAAGACTAATCTCAAACCATGTGCATATTCATTGGTACTTTTTGCACAAAATGATAGATCAGAGACTAATAAAAAGGTATAATAATTTTCAAACACCTTCGCCCAGTCTCGCTATGCTATTCCAACGGGCCATTGTCCGTCTGCTGTAAAAACCTTTGTGCAGTTGCGTCACCGTCTAAGTTTAGTTAGTGAACTTTGGAAAGCTTATTAAGGCAAAGGTGGAGCAGTGCAAATTAGGAGACAAATTAATAATTACTGAGGTCGAGAGTATAATAGTTTTTTCTTAGTCTAGTCTATGCAGCTCCTTACAAGTGTAAATTAACTTCAGTATGCTACTTCCAATAATAAATTTCAATGTTAGAAAATAATACATACACTGCTATGAAACCTCATCTGTTCTTAGAGTAAATTAGTGCTATTAATTTATCTTTCATTTAAAGATTGATTGTTACATAACACAAAACTCTTTACCATTTTCATTGGTTTATACCAAAGTTGAAAGTTAAAATGTTAATTATTTTTTTAAAATGAACTTCTAAATTTTCGCAGTTAATTTAGCAACCATTCTATTTCTTCATCTGAAAGAAGTGCCCCATTGGTCCCACCCTTATCCCTGCTCTGACGTTCAGTTATGTTTCTTCATTTTATGATTTTCTTATAATTTTTGCTTGTGTAAACTAAAATAACTTGTAATAACTAAACTTTTCATCATTCATAAAGTGTAACTGAGACTGAAAAACAGAAAATATAATACAATTAAAAACAGGATTTTAAACAATAACCATTTATTTAAAATGGATATTATAATGAATGCACAAAAAGAAAAAAAATAGTTTATCATGTAGTTTAGAGGGAATAATAGACTAAATAATTCTCTAATTCATCTGCAATATTTTATGGCTAATTATAGAAAGCGCAGGATTCCTAAATGACGAAGCCTGTTAATTTAATTGCATTGTCAAATTTATAAGCCATTATCTTTTTTTAATTTATCATGGGCGCCTCAGGATCTTATTATTCAGGAAAGTAAGTATTGTAAATGAATTCTCTAAATAGAATTACTTAATCTATTATTTCCATTTGACAGCATGATAAATTATTTTTCTCCTTTTAATGAAAATGAACCTTCTAATGTATTAAATATCATATCCCTTTTAAATAAAAGCTTACTGCATAAATATCTTTTCTTAATTGCATTTCATACATATTTACGCATGACAATGAATATTGCCATGTACCAGAATTTTGTCTAATCCGTTATTTGTTAGAAACAAATATAAAGACAACTTCCTGTGCTAATAAGCAAATCAAGCTAATCTCGTAGCAGACGTTTAGAAACTTCTACTTTGAATACCGTGAGTTTCCAAATCTTTCCAGACGTAAAAAAAAGTCGAAATCTTATCCGTTCGTGCAAATGACAAGAGGAGAAAGTACTGTTGATGGATTATTCTCAGTTACCATGATCGCTGAGGGGTTCCATGCCAGTAACACTATCAAGCAACTTGAGGATTACTTTTACCCCTATTACAGGCCATTTTCTTTGTTTAGTTAAGTTTCTTTCCCATTTTTTCCTCTCCTACGTCTTAAGATAGCGCTTGCGTTATAGGAATAAGAGACCTAAAGAGTAAAAGCCGACAACTTTCGGATAAGGTCTAACTCTTGCAGGAAAGATTAAAACAAAAATACAGTATTTCTTTCTTCCCACTCTGATTTGAGGTTCTGTGAGAATTAGATAAATGTTTTCACGTAATAAATAATGTGCTGTTCTGTTATGTTCTTTTATTACAGAGTATAAGTGTCTGTGTTTCGTATTAAACATCACTGTAAAAATCAAACCACTTATAGCCGGACCAGTTAATTTGCCGTGTCCAGAAAAGTCTTTATGTGACTAGTGTTTTCTCAATCGTTTGTCGTAGATACATTTTCAGTTGCAAAAATATTTTAACTGTTGTTGCAAATGTTCATATTTTGACATTTTTAAATTTAAAGGAATGAATTTTGTAAAAATTACGAAATCTAACATTGTATGCGCTCCTCCAGTCTCAGTACTTATATTTACGAACATTTACCAAGAGATTTGATATTAAAACAGGAGATCATATAGAAGGGCCGTACACAAATTGAAAAAGCGAAAGTTTTGGATTTGCACGCAATTAGTGCTGAGCATTTCTATAGAGATTATTGCAAAAAATGTTAATCAACATGATTTTTTTCAAAATGGGAAGCTTACAGGTAGCATCTCGCAGTATTCGTATCCTAGAAAGCACCGACAGGCTTCAGCATTGGTACGTAACCAACTCATAATATTATTTATACTAGTCAAAAATTAAAAATATTGTGGTTTAATGAACCGTTTGTACAATTAACAGATTAGGAGTTTAAATAAAACTTTGGGAGAATTGTTTGCGTTCAGATGTTCGAATGACGCCGAAATAGAAAGTGTACTTTCGATTCTAAATAACTTTAATAAATTCCGTTACTATTTTGTTCATATTAAAGGGCTGTTATTCATTAATGAAAATAATACATAAAACATCAGAGAACGTACAAATATAAAAATAAATTATAGGATAACACGATGATATATGTAAAGCAAAATGTTCCAGAGACCGATTCCATCGCAGACAAATCCAAAACGCGTGTTGCTAACGCAGGGCAACGAAAAGGTGTAAGTTAATTTGAGAAGCATGGAAGAAGACAAGAATACTTATAACGTATACCTTCAACTTTGAAAACAATAAATTACTTGCGTGATTCTTTCGACGTACGAAATACAAAAACATTATAAATTAACGACAGAGTACGAGAAAGAATATAATTGAAAGGCTTTTAAAGAAAAAAATCAAACTCGAATTATTCTAATTTATTTATTAACTGACCTCACAGTAAAAATTTAAAATGATGTGAAAACTGGCAAATTTTGAAGATGAATATCTGTTAGTTTCAGTTCTATGGGAATCAAAATTTTTTGCTTTATTTTTTATAACAGGAAACAAGTTTTTAAATATAAATAAGCGGAGAAACATATAAAAAATGGATTTCCTATTTTTTACGGAAATGATATCTTTAAAAATGCCAAAATATGAATATTCGCTTTTTTAAAACATTTTTGTACTTTTAAAATGTATATCTAGCGCTAGCAGTAGTGAAAATAAAGGTCAATTAAGGACTTCCGTGGATACGCTATATATTTGCAAAAATTCTACATTAAGTTAATTGGTTTTGCTATTATCCTAATTTCTGTATTTCATGCAGCATGAACACTTCGATGAAAGAAGAAAGGTCAAACATTAAGTCCATCTTCTTAAAAAGTTTCAGCTGACTTAAGAAAATTTTTCATATAAGGACAACTTCACATCTTAAATGATTCTTTTTTATTCTCTTTTGTACCTAACTTTCATTGCCAGTTATTAACAAATGTTTTTATTGTTTAACAATAAATACTGTACATTAGTTGCTTTGCCAACTTAGAAAAGAAAATACTTCAGTTTTAGAAGACAAGATTAAAAATTATGGAGAAGTTGAAAACTTTAAATAAAGTAACCTTTACCTTGCCAAAGGATTTGAATTACTACCATTTGATCTTGTTGAACATTCAGTTACTTTGGAAAAAAATTTAAGATACCATAAATAATGTAAATACTACAATTGAAGAACATAGCTAGAGTTTATCATGAAAAACCACAATGCAATGAACATGGAGTGAGGTGTAAACACAAAATACCTCAGAATAATGTAAAATAATTTATATTAGGTTACTTTATTCTGACGTATTTTGTGTACTAACATAACTAAGTATTCATACACTAAAATATGCGTTATGTGATGGAAAGACAAAAACCCATGCTTAAAGCTAAAAATTACTCTAGTGTTCTAAATAGTAAAAAAATTAAAACAGACGAAAAATCTCAAACATTTATTATGAGTAAAACATTGGCGTGGTTACAGAGTGTTAGGTTACACAGGCTCTGTTTACATGATAGTACTGAAGAAACGACTAAGAAACACATACCCGAGTTAATTTTTTTTGGTTTCAAGAAGGGCCCACCTTAAACTATTTTCACTTTTGATATTCAGTCTACAGGATACACAGTGTGACAGAATCTTCGAGGGGCATTCTACAATCTTCCCGCCTGGAGGTATTATCTGCAAGAACAAAAGGAAAACATAAGATTAAATTAAGCTAAAATATCAGTGTCAGAGGCCAGGCTCTCCATCTTTCGGTCGCTCCCATCATTCCCTGAAACAATACTGCAGTCACGTTCTCTTCATTTGGCGAGCACCGGGTGCTTGGCGAAGAGAGAAGATTGTACGGTCGCTTAATTTCGGCAGCCCTCTCGGTGCGAGGCAGATATTAGAGGTGGGAAAAGGTTTTCGCCGGCTTCCAGAAGATGGTATACATCTCCCGATCTTAGGTCAACACCCCTCCGCTGAGATACGACGTAAACAAATTCTTCGAGCTAGCCATGTCCAAGTTGTCACTCCAACATAGGAAAAAGCCTAACAGCCACAAGTTTCACTCCCGTAAGTGATCCCTCGTAGAACAAATGCATACTAAAGAACTCTGCGATAAAGGGCGCAGAAAATGTTAAACAGCACATATGGCAAAAAGCTTGGCAAAAGAATTCAAGGAGCCTGTCTGCCTAGATAAAAAATACGTTTCTCTCAAAATTCTGAGAAACGAAAATTCCCCTCCAAAAAGAATTAAATTCCAATGTGTAATATTAATCAATTAAACAATTTATATTGTTTAGTAAACAATATTAACTTCGCTTAATTAATGAATTGCAAAATCTAGCACTTGACTAATTCAATTCAATCAAATGCAAAAAATGTTTCTACAGTTGAAGTACTATAATTACACAGTTATTCGGATGAGCAATCATTTCTGAAAATTACGTTTCTTCAACATCTTAGTAGACCTTACCACCGTAGTTAGAATATGTGGATTCATAAACTTCATAAAACTTTACCAGAAAGAGGGGTAAACGTTAAACAGAAAGTTATAAATTTTACACAGCAAACTAGTGTAACAAACAGAGGATTTTAAATTTAAAAAGTTAAATAAACTTAAGGGTCAAACACAGACAGCAATAGAAAAAACAGTACAATTAAAACCAAACGTAAATTTAAGTTCAAGAACAAAATTAAAAGTTAGCCAACTTCACTTTAAAAGGATAAAAAGATTAAGACTACTAAAATTTAAAGTTAACAAATTACAGCTTAAACAAAAAAAAATTCAACAGTTACTTTCAACAGAACAAAATAAAATAAAATTAATTAAATTCAAGTACAGACAAACTGAATCAATAAACAATATTACAAGCACTCTATAATCTACTTAAACCGAACTTTAACTCAACCACGACCAGCAGTTACGATCAACTGTCCTCGTTTCAGTGATGTTCAGAGTATTACCAGCCTAAACGCTCTCTTCTCCAAGTCATCAGAGTATTTAGTCAAATGAAAACTATTCTTGTGGAGCGTGCGGCAAGCAGTAGTTTCACTTATTCGACAAACAATAAATGCAGATAGTGCACCGGAAAAGGGGGATCCCAGAATCAGTGAGCTCTAATCTTGTGAAGACTATTTATTTACGCCAACCGTCGAGACATTCGTCTAACCAGTTTAGTGGACAGAACTCCAGGTTCCTCCTATAAAATGGTTGGTTCCGGAAATCCAATCCTTTCCAACTTCAAAGGAGTACAACTACCCCCGCCATAGTCCACAGGCTACTTTCTAGAAGCAATGATTAATAACGATTGTTAGATGTTACAGTTACTTTGGGCTTTCGCGGTTAGCAAAATCTACACTTTCGCGGACTGTTCCTATGATTAAAAAGCAGTTGTAGATTAAGTAGAAAGGTGCTGCCTATATCTTTCTAGAGATTACTTTTAGTGTATACTGGTGTATTTATGATAATGAAAACGATCCAAATGTAATGTTATTAAAACTATAAAGTTTAAAATATGAATTCAAGCTTAAAGAAGGTTACAAAATTCTGTTCATTTTAAAATGATGTTTTAATGTCATGAAATATATATATATATATATATATATATATATGTCATGCACATATTCAATAAGGCGAAGCTACCAACACAGCCAAATAGACTGCCAAATGAAATTCATATAGTGCAGTATTTAGCAATATAAGTAAATCTTCTACATAGCCTTATACGCACAGTTAAAATTACTGTACAATTAAGCACATACAGCACATATAGTTACATTTGTTTACAGACAGTTTTTTCGTTAATATTTACACAACCAGATAAATTTAGCGCAGAAAATTGTTACGACAATTTTCGCAGTATAACTAATGAAAGAAAATAATGCTTGAATATTACTCTAACTATATTTTAAAGTAATGCTAAAACAATGCCCTTAAAAGACTCGTGATTTGAAAAGGTTTGGTTTTATCTGTCTTCTAAAACCTTTCAATTACTTATGCAAAATTCATCGCGTAAAAATTACTGTACCTAAATCAACTGATTATACAGTGAAACTTTCTTAAAACAATTAACTCCACAATTCTAGATAACACCAGTTCCTTGTAGCCTTACAAAACTATCAGTGATTTTAAGTACTGTTATTTAATTATGTTCCTGATAAATGCGTCACTGTCAGAGGTGGTCGTCTGAGAAAATAGCCACTATATGAGGTTTCACTTATTGCAATTTTTTCCCAATAAATAATTCATATTTTATATTCCAAACACTAGCACATTTAATATTGCATAACCTCTACTAATCATTCACAACTCTATTTCAAAAGCAATTTATGGAAAAAAAAACATTTGAAATTTTCTTCATGAAATTAATAATGATGAAAATTAAAATATGCATAAAAATGTTTGATTATATGTGTTTTAACAAAATAGCACAAAATATTTAATATAACAATGTGGTTCTAATCTCATACTTGTACAGAAATATAGACCAAAAAGAAAAAAAAAAACAAAGTAAAGAATGTAAGCTAATATAATCTTCTAAATTTTCACACAATTTTAGTAATGCAAAAATGATTCCTTGGCTTATATGTCTTGCCTACCTCATTCAATAAGTAATGCATACATTAAATATTTCAATGTTTACTTCCTTTAAAAAAACTTACCTTTTTTGCTTGCGAAATATAATGAGTACATTTTTTAAGACATTAAAAAATATTCCTTGTTATAAAATTGAAAATTGGATCCTGCAAGATCTTTTTTAAGTAAGGTATGCTCAAATTTATTAGTACATAATATTCAAATGATAAAAGGCTTTAAAAAGTATTTCTAAATTATAATCAAAAGACAAATTTTCAAAAATACAGTTTTAGTAGCACGCAATGTGCATCTGATGTAAACACACTGTGCGAAATTATCAAGTCTGATATTATCACTTTTCAGTCTATAAGAACGTTGCTTTTTAGGATAAAAGTAAAGATGGAAAATCACTTTCACCCACAGAAAATCCATTTCAGAACTATTTAACAGTTAGAAAAGTTCGCTGAATGTATTAGACATGTTTACACGTGCATGGCTTTACTGTTATTTCCTTTCATATTATTTCATATTAACAGTCAATGTTTGTATTTTATTTTCCATTATAAACAGCTAAAGAGTAAAACATAGTAAAAATTGTAATATAGTAAATTATTTATTGCATTACTACAGCCTACTATCCACCAAGACGATAACACAAACATCCCATAACAACATTAACAAAAACGGCGCCATATTGCTTCTTCCTGAGAGCGGGGGAAGGGAGAGTAATTTTTTTCCTCACGTCAGCGTTAACACGGAGAAAAATAGTTTGAACACGGTCACGTCAAAGAGATGATGGTTGATACCGGCGCATATTTGTAATAGTATCAGAAATGCTGATATATGCATATATAAGTGTGTATGTGTGTGTATTCAGGGAACCAACTCAAGGCGAAATCACCTCTCTAAGATGACAGCCTCTGAACGAGGCCAGTATTTTTGGAAAGATAAGTACATTTTGGTATTGAAACATTCCCTCTGTAAGACGACCACCGGCAAAGAAAATTCCGAAAGTGTGACTGGTCGCCTTAGAGAGATTCGTTTCGTAGAGGCAACCTCCCTAAGACGACCGCCCCTAAAAGATAAACGTATTTCTGAGAACATAAGTATATATTGTTATTCAGCATCACCTCTCTAAGGCAACCACTTGCAAAGATGCCTTTTTATGTGTGGCTGGTCGCCTTAGAGAGACCCCGCTGTGTCTGGTGTACGTGATTATTGTTATTGTTTCCGACAAAAGTTTTTAAGAAATCAAATAAATGAGCATATATTATAAAAACCCTCTCTAAAACGACCATATGTGTTTCAAGGCTACTTTGATGGTCTTAAAGAGATCATATTTCCATTCTTAGAAATACTAATCATTTTAGAGAAGAATATCAATGAATTTCGGTTTACTGACACCAGCATTAATTTCGTTGTTTAGAAGAAATCTATTGACGTCAGTTATAAAATTAGAATAAACCGATATAAACCAACAGAAGACTTATTTGGCATTTATTTCTATTATATTGATACCAGTAAGAAAATCAGTAAAAATCAATATAAACCAATACAAACCAGTAGAAATTTCTGACATTGATGTTGGTTGTATGGGTGTCGGATGATACCAGTAAGAAAAACCCACAGAGATCAATAGAAGCCAGTAAAAGTCAGCAGAGACCAACAGAATTCTATGGCTCCCAATAGAAAGTTTCACTGATTTCTATGGGGCATATCGAAACCAGTAAGAAAAACCCACAAAGCCCAACAGAAACCAGTAAATGTCAACGGAAACCCATAGAATTTTATGGGTACCCATAAAAACTTTTACTGGTTTCTATGGGGCTTTCTATTTTAGCAGGGGTGCCAATTGATAAGTTCAATTACTCTAAATTTAAAATCAATTCTTTTATAAAAAAAACTTTCATTTTACTGCTGTTATTGATTTGGTGATTAAAATAGTCTATTTCTTGTAGATTATCTTAATCTCCAAATGAGTTCCACAAACTCCTTCAGCCCAATTTTGGTTTTAATATATATATAAGATACGTAAGATATAACAAAATATGATAGCTGCTTTAACAAAATAATTAGCGACCTCAAAATTAACATTCTAGAGTTGGTGCTGTCCCCATAAATTTACCTGTTCTTGCAAATTTGAGATCCTTCTAAGTTACTTAACGTTTAATGCAACTTAAAACCTTCTTCCCACTCATTAAATTGTAAACCAAAACTTTCTCTAACTCGAACTGAAACTATGGACTTCCTCCGTTCTTCCTTTAAACTATTGCGTTCTCTTTCGCTTACCTTTCCTGCTGGTAACACGTTACTTTTCCATACTGCTGCTTATTTCCCTAAGATGATGTCGTACATTAAAATGGAACTTATTGTATTTATATAATTAAGAAATATCTTGTCTGCAAAAGGATGATTTGATATAAGTAGAAAAAGTAAAATTGCGATTCTAAATTGTGATAAAGATTGTGATTCAATTGTGCTAAACGCGTCATCATGCTTTTCCACTCAGCCCTATCTTCCAGCCACTACGGACTTCTCAGCTATCTACTCAATATCGAAAGCTGTTAAAAGTTCCAATGTTTTCATCTACATATTTGAAATCATTACATATATATATATATATATATGCATGTACATATACTATTTTTTATATATGTAATTTAATATATATTTTACAATTTATTATATATATATGTATATGTATATATGTTTTGCACAGTTACTCTGATCATTTCATTATAAGTAAATTTTAAAACATAGTACGTCTTTAGTTCCTGCAAATTACGCATTTAGTTTAATGATATTTACATAGCAGTTTACTGGTAATAAAATAGCTCAAATTTATTCTAAATTAGGAGGAAATGAAATTTAATATGAGTATTCTTAAGTTTACTCTCCAATTCCAGAAAAACACAACAGTTAAAAAAAGAAATGAGAAGAAAATGTATGATAAATAAAGTGCTTGGAAAACTTTTCCCTTTCTATGCGTTTCTCACGATACTATTTTCTGTTTTCTAACAAAAAATTTCTTTCTTTTTTTTACCTCCAATTTTAAAAAGATTTAAAGAGATCAACTCCTTATTCCCTTAGCCCATCGTTTAGGTAATTACCTGCTTGATTTAATTTCTGGAAACCTCTGAAGAACGAAATGGTTAACTCAAATTCATCTTGAAAGATCATTGTCAACAAGTACCTCTCTCGCACAAAAAGAGGTTGCAAAAAACAGAATTCAAATAAATAATGAAAAATAAATAATGTAATCAAGGAAACGCTTTTGTGTCATTAACACTATTTTGTCTTTCAACCTTACTGTAAATTAAGTAAAAACATTCCACAAATTACTGCAGTCCAATTTTGGTTTTTGTTATCGTTTGCCTATGCCCAAATGGACTACAAAGAAGAAAAAATGTTACGGATACCCGCTAATACTTAATTGATCTAATTTAGTCTCTCATTGGCTGATGGAAGCTTGAATAAAATGACTCCACCGGGAAAGAGGAAATCAATTAAATACAAGGACTTTTTGTGCAGATCTGCAAATGTGCTGCAGTTACCATTATGGAGACTTGGCTAATTTGCGTGCTATTAGGCAAGCTTTTAATCCATATTTGAATTGTCTTCAACTAAATACTTTTCTTACAAACATAGCATACCGTTTACATAAAAATTTAATATTTTAAACAATTACTAAAATTTGCTTTAGGAGTTTTAAGAATTTTGGTTTATGTTAAACTGTCTAAAAACATTATAGATAGTATATACAGCAAAAAGCAACTCTAAGTAGTATCTATAAATATTTGTTCGGATTCGAAGAAGATAGCAGAAGTCTTTCAAGGGTAATTTCGAGGTATAACCTACATGTACAACCTGCAAAAATGTCAGAGTTTTGTATTTATTAAGTCTTGACCATGTCACACACTCTGTGTAGATCCCTTCTTGCATCCAAGATGGATATCTTAGAATTGAAATCACTTTGTGTGCGAAAACTGACATCTGTTTTTCCTCAGAGAGGAAATTCAGAACTTATGTCTCCTAATCCAGTATGGCCTCACCAAAACCTGGTTGGTTAAAACCGCTGAATACTAGTAGTTCGACCTGGTCTGGGTTCGAACAAATGCAAACGGGCTGTTTGAATGTTTGGTTTTTGTGGCGTGAAAACGAGTCTGTTGATTCAGAAAGTCCTCCGTGAAGGTATTCCTCCTTTTAAACAGATAGTTCTTTTTACTTTGACATAGTCATATACCCACAACAGACCACTTCTCTTTAGTATAGCATGTACAGGGTCAGGATGAGACAGAATATATATCACTTGGACTAGAATCTCTATAAGAGAGAGCTGAGGTGATTTATTAGCGCGTTATTGGTCCGAGGGGCAATAAGAGAGCATAAGTAAACAAGTGGGCAGTAACAGAATAATTTTGGAAAATTTGGTGTCTTTGAACCCATTTGAAGAAACAACGTACACTTGATTATATAGAAAAAATTAAACATACAATTATTATATACATATTATAGTCATGGGCGCTTACAAGAATCATCCTAAATTATGTAAACCCTGCACACATTAGTCCAAGTCATTTTATGTCTCTTCTTTTTAAAAAGAAATTCGAGAGGAATATATATAATAACTGCGGATTACAAGCATTCAGTCTAAAATTCTAAAATCGTGTCCTCAAGCTTCAAATCCTCATCCATAAATGATTAGAAAATATGAATGTGCAGGTGACTCAGCGAAATCGTAAGCTGAATGCCAGTTTGGGTTTTCTTTGCTGTGATCAGTCGGTTCTTGCATTAGGCTGGAATTAATTCCACGCCTTGGTACGAAAGGTTTCGGCTTGACATTCGTAGGCAGTTTGTGAGGATTTATCTTTATCAGTAAGACGAAACCAATCATTGATTGGAAGAATTCATTTTAAAATCTAGTGCAGCTCGTTCTCTGAAAGCATTAAAAAATGGCAATTTTACGCGACTATTTTTTTAAACTTTAAGGATCTAAAGGAGTGATTATGCGAGAAAACACGTTACTTAAAGTCAAGTATAGGTAAAAAAAGTATATAAAATCTAGTGCAGCTCGTTCTCTGAAAGCATTAAGAAATGGCATATTTACGCGACAATTTTTAAAACTTTAAGGATCTGGCCCTAAAATGCTAGGGGAGGGAATATGCGAGGAAACACGCTACTTGAAGTCAAGTATTAGATCAGCAATGGTGGTTTGGAAAATGTTGTATCCAGAGTTTCCCATCAAGCATAAGTTTATCTTCAAAATGCAGAATATTTTTTGCAGCATGCTGATGCTTTGACTCGCAAATTAAACACAAAAAATGCTTTTTAAGTTGTAAAGCTTTAATGAAAATTAAGGGAAGAGGAAAAACTGTACGAATATTTTAAATATTTTCAGAATATGGTGCGGAAAAGCTAGGAGGGAGAATATATATGAACAAATACGATACGTGATTATACCTACTCGCTTTGCCTAAAATCATGACATAAAAGACTTTAGCTTGATGTTATTATTAATTAAATTATTATTAATTTTATGTTATCTTTCGATTTAAGCTATAAAGCGTCATTCTTAATTCTTCATTAGATGTGAAACATTTTACTGTTTGCAATCGCACATAGGGAGCTAGCATAGTTTTTATTTGTATTCTGATTCTTCTTAATGATTCTTCCATGATTGTTCTCAATTATACAACAACATTGTTAATAATATTATTGGTTGGAAAATAATTATTAGTCGATATGCTGGTCGTACATACAATATTCTACACTGGTGAAATAAAGTAAGAGAATTTTCATATTTAATCTACGATCTCCAGAACTACTAAGCATTAGAATTAGAACCAGAATTTTAATTTGGTGTGAACATAGTTTGATATAATACAAACAAAATAAACATTCAACAGTTATAATAGACGCACATGTTCGTGTGTAACAATCATGGGAGTCTGAAGATCTGAGACAGAGGTTGCATAAGATACAAAAGAAATGGAGTAATAGGAGGTATGGTCCCCTTTTACAGCCATACAGGCCTCCCAGCGTGATGTCATACTTGAAATAAGGCAGTTTATCAGTGCGTATGGCAACTGGTTCCGCTTATTCACCAACGCTGTTTTCAGTTCCTGGATGGTTCTCGGAAAGGGGTTGCGATTTGCAATTTCCCTTCCCAGAGCGTCCTAGACATTATATAGACATTCCCTACAGGAGATCTGGCTGGCCAATCCATTCGGCGAATATCCTCACTCTCGAGAAATTCGTCGACCTGAAGAGATTTATGTGGCCTCCCGTTATCATCCTGTAAGATGAACTTGGGGTACACTGCACCCCGAAAAAGGCGATCATACGGCTCCAGGACTCATCCCTATACCTCACACCAATCACAGAGCTCCTGTCAAAGACGTGGAGAGGTGTGTGGCCATCCAACATGATGCCTGCCCAGACCATTACATCGCCACCGCCATAAATGTGGATTTCGCGGAATTGGAGTGTAGGTAACGGGTTCCTGGTTCTCTCCATATGAAAGTACGGTGAGAATCGGTATTTAGGCTAAAACGGAACTCGTCGGTGAATAGAACAGTCTCCCATTGCTCCGTACTCCAATCACTATGCTGCCTGCACCATGCTAATTGGTCTCTACTGCCCGTAGACGTGAGCGGGACGCAAACAGCCGGTCTTCTGGCAAACAACCGTCTCTCATTCAGTCTCTTGGAAACAGTCACCCTTGCTACACGGGTTGCTGTGGCTGCATACAGGTCCCGAGAGAGCTGATAAGCTGTAGCCCCTTTGTTACGCCTCGCTAAAATGGACCAATAGCGATGTTCTCTGGCAGTCGTGGCTCTTGGACGACCTTGCCCAGGCTTTCTCTCTATGGATCCAGTATCCTGGAACTGTTTCTATAGGTTACACATGACGCTGGGCGTTAAATTAAACTCTCTGCATATCTGGACTTGCGACTGGCCTGCTTCTAGCCTCCCCACAATGCGCCATCTCATTCCAACATCTAAACGTTGGTGGTTACTCATTTGTACTGTTCCGATGTGAATTGAACCGATCGCTGCAAGGCCAAGAAATTCACCGAGATGTGCTAGCGAACGCAATTCGTCTTACCCTCCACGCACTTATAAAGCCTGTTTTTCTGCTGGCTCCGCCTACACACACTTACATATTTGACGTACAAGATTTGCATTTTTATCTAGAAGCGGTGGTTTTTCCTTCAGTTCAGTTTTTTTTTATGCAATTCGATAAAATATGCAAATTATCTTAATTTATTACACCAGTGTACTATACTAATTGTTACTGCATTTGTCGGTTGCGCAATAATTGTTACTGCTCTTATTAATGTTCTTCCATCACGAAATTAAATGTTTGCACAATAAATGTTAATGAAATATTGGTAGAAAATTTTAAGCAATGATTATAATTCTATTCATAAATGCCGTTTGCAGTTATTTATATCTCTTAGTTAACTTCGCACAAAATAATGGAAAGAAATATAAATTTAATTTCGAATGCTAACAAAGCCGCTGTAGGCGGCTACGGGGGGGCGATCCCCCCGTAGTTTCTATTTTGAACTTCATAACTAATGCTTAAAATACATATAAAGCTTAGAAATTCTGGGAAGAGGAAAAAGAAGCTTTCCTGTTTGGGGAAAAAATAAACAAGGGAAAATATGCTGTTCAGTTTAATTTTCTACTATATTTTTGTATTTCTTTCCAAGAATTCCGAAGACATGTAATAAGAACCTTATCATTTCAAAGATCTGTATCAAATTTTTGCGGCGTCGAAGACATAACCAGTGACTGTGCTCAATTTCTTTTTTGTTGTAGTCTCAAACTGAACTACTAAATTTATTAGTTGGTCATTTAAAAGTTGCGCTTCGCTTGAGTGAAAAGTTTAAAACCACCTTACCGTTAAAACCTCTCCTTATCTATGAAAATAGCAGCTTTACAATAGAGATCTAACAATACCTTCTCCTGAAATGAAGGCCCAGGGCAATCTGAAGGGCTTAAACTCAGCTTATCTTACGCAACGATTGTCCTTAGAAAAGAGGGCTTGGAAAGGATCCGCGGTGCCTCCGAGAAAAATGAGACTACATTTCAAAAGCGGGGCTCTTGTTTTTCTGAAAGAGTGGCAAAAAATAGCAAGCACACAGTATAAAAAAATTCTTTTCGACGTTAGGCTACTGTATTTTAAATATTTGAGTTTTATCATTGAGTTTAACGCGTTTTAATAATGCAAGACTGGGAACATGGATATTTTAAAATTCAAACTAAAAGAAAACGGAAGTTACGCTTCAAACATTTTTAGAAAAGACTTCCATTTGAGAATTTCTTGTTCGTGACTATGAATAAACACACACACGGCGGCTTTTTAAAATGACTTTGCGTAAGTTCTTTTTAGCAAATAAAATAGAAATGTGCAACTGAATGTACATTTTCTTTTCAACGCATTATTTAAGATTTATATTCTTGCATGCGTTAAGTTGAAAATTCCTTAGGCAATGGAACTTATTTTAGAGAACTAACTATGTTGCTAGAATGAACCAAATGGAGAACATTAAATAGCTCCTAAAGGTTATTAATTAAATTAACAACAGTCTTGATCATTCATAATTAAATCACAGTCTCTCACAAAGAGGAAGCGAAAGCTGCTGAGTCTGTTTAGCTGTGCAACCTTAAATCAAATTTCATAGAAACAGACCAAAATAAAATTTAAAATTAGGCTAAGAAGCACGTTAATTTAGCGTTGATTTTGAGTAAAATTGTAAATTTTGAGAGCGATCAGATCGATATCTCTATTCTTCAGGATCAAAAAGATTTTTGCTAACCTTAAAAGGAGCTAGGACCGTTTCCATATCGAAAAGAATAGCTGAAGTAAAGCGAATATGCATATATCGCCATCTGTCGACAAAAATAGTAATGAAAGTTGAAAAACTAAGAATTCTGGAAGCGAAAGGAAGGACTTAGAACTAAGGTAATTAACAATACAAGAGATAAGTTTTTGCGAATTTATATATTTAATTCATATATAAAATTTTCACATTCTCAGAAATTTATTTTCTTTAGTAATGGCATTAATTTCAGCCTAGTTCTTCCTTAAACGCTTTCAGAATTCTAATATTTTAGTTTTTCCTTTTCATTAATATTTTCTTTTTCTTTGAAAGATGATGTATAATAGTTGGCACTTGTAAATTAGTTATTTAAAATTTTAATATTCTTGCACAGAAATCTTATATTTTTTAACTTAAAGAAAAAATATACCATCTTTTCTATAATTAGGAATGATCACAATTGCCATTACCTTATTTTAAGCGTATATTTTGTTTTAAATATATTTCTCATCCTTTTGATTGCTCAGGCTAGATTACGTATCTACCTGTACATTTTGAGATATGTTTAAGAAATTAAAGTAATAAATTAAATAAACATAAATTTCAGTTTAAAGTACCAAGCGCTTTTTGACATTAATATCAAGAAAATAGCTCTCATAGCAGTTTAGGGAAATTTAGGCCTTTTGTATAAACTCTATGCCAGTCAGAGGCTTAAATTAGATTACGTGATTATAGCAAAACTCAAGAAGGCTATCTGCTAATTTGAAAGATGCCTTCGGGGAGTACTTTCTAAAGAAAACTCTTATCGCAGTTGCATTGCCCACTAGGTTAACGATGGAAATCAGCCGGTTCGCATGGAATGGAGCTGTCATAGACCTTTCAGCCTACAATTTTTTATCAAAATCAACTACGCAAATAATAATAGTAAAATACTATTCTAGCCGGATGATTGCATTTACGAGGGCATTATTTAAAGGATCTTACACTTTAAATTTCTGCCATAGGTTATTTGGATTTAGTCCAAGCACACGAAGATTGTCTGCTCAGGGAGTATGGAAGTTTTCGCGAATAATTTTGAGGTGAAACTATCTCGTATTTCTGTTCTAGACGAAACATTCCATGTAGTCGAACTGTTAGCCTAGGATCCGATCCCAGTGTTGTGATAGCTCATCGGTTTATCGCTCTGCCGTTGTTGGACTTACCTGCTATAAGAAGAAAGAAAAGTCGCTTCATAAAACCATCTACCTTTGATGATGTTTTACTTATTGCTTTGCTTAACGCGTTGGCTGCCAACTACGAGATAACTCGTAGATTGCGTTCTTTTCTAGGACGCCAACTACGAGTTATCTCGTACTGTGTTTATTTGCCATTTTTGCGCAGCTACGATTAAACTCGGAATATATCAGTGCTAATATCGATAGATGGCTTCTGGGAAAAGAACAAAAAATCAATGCTGGCTTGCATGAACAGAAAATTTATTAAAAAACGAACAAAAAATATAATTATAAAAATTAAATCAAATTCAAGAAATAAAATAATATTTTATTGTTTGTGGAAACAATCTTCTACACAAAGGGCTGGCTTGTCTTTACAGGCTGGACAGAAATAAAGCGTTTTTCGGCGTTTTTTTGCTTGGGTACATACACGGCATGGCTTTGTCGGACGCTATTTCTTTTTCGGTAGGTGGTAGACTCTCTAAATGATGGAGCTCTTGCAATCTAATTTTTTTCGAAACTGGTTGAATGTCTTCTCCAATCAACGAACAACGAATTCTTCTCTGAACTTTATCAGTTTTATTTTAGAAGTTACTTTTTGAAAAATTTTGTCAGCATCTCTATAATATACAATGAAACCTTTTTGGGCCATCTAATAGTCTTTCTTAGAGCTGCGAAGTACGAAAGCATTTGATCTGATCGGTCAATGTCAGACATTCCATTATTATCATCTCGAATTATATTCGGTTTCATTAAAACTTTTCCATTGCGACAGGTACCTACGTGCGAATTAACTCGTAGTTGGCTTCCGCGAAGAGATTTCTGTTACAGAAGCCAACTACGAGATAATTCGTAAGGCTTTAAAAAAAACACATTTTTAATGCTTTTTGATGAAAACTATACACTAGAATTAAGTTTTTTAGTAATATAATGTGATTAAATCAAATTGTCATTTTAGGCCAGATTTCTGAAACTTGCTGGGGCAGTCAACGTGTTAATCATCTACCTTTAATGATGTTTTACTTATTGCTTTGCTTAATCATCTAACTTTGATGATGTTCTGCTTAAGACAAAGATGAGGCTTTGCTTATTTAAAGTCAGAAATCAAGCATTTTAAGAGCAAACTTTTCTTAGTAACAGTGCATTTAACATACTTCAAGTTTTTGAACAATGTAGTTTTAGATTGACCATTGATTAATGAACACTCTTTTTATCCTATATTTAAGTAGGAATTTGTAAATTCGGTACGTATTTATAATTAATCCCGGATTGCGAAATTATATATTGAAATATATATTAGTCATATTTAAAATAAAATTAATTAAATTCTTTCATGGCTTTAAATTGAATTTCTCTTCCTTAGATATAGTATATGGAAAGTTTTCTTATCATAAATTATTATAAATCATTGGTTTAGTTATATTTACATATATTATTAAGTTATATATTGAAATAATATTCATCATTTAAGCAAATTTCAACGAAGTTCATTGTGTATGTGTCCTGAATTGCTTTTTAGAGTAGATAAAATTAATTTTGCACCCATTAAATAACCTTTACGTCAAACTGAAGTACATAAATTTTGCTTCTGTAATGTGCTCATTTTGGCAAAACGAAACACTTGAACTTTTCAAAAAGTCTTCACTTTTAATATTTACTTTAAATTTGATACCAATGCTTTTTTTTAATCGAAATGATTTATTTTTGTTCACGTCGCTACCTAGTCTTTGTGACTTTAGTATCTTAATCTCCTACAAAAACTAACAGACATTCTTAATTGTAGATTTGGATAAAGCTTATAACGAAGACTTTAAACACAAAAAAAATAAACTTTGCTTGAAAGCTATAAAAACGTTGTTAAACAAAATATATCAAGGAGGTTCATATTACTAGTGTGCTCTAGAATAGAGTTTCTGTTTAAGACAATAGACACCTCTTTAATAAGATCACGTTTCTCCACGGCTATTTTGACCGAATATATAATATCGACTGCAACGGACTCTAAGTTTTGATTTTGAATTGCAGCAGCTCAGAATCTTCGAGTGCATAGAATATTTTTCAAAAATCTATAAATTATACTCGTAACTTTAATGCTTTACTAAATGCTGTCAAAATATTAGACCACTCTTGTAAATTCTGCTATATTTTAAATTTAAGCAAAGAAGATATTCGCCATCTGCATTACAGAAAACGGAAGATGAAACCTCAAGTTGAGTATTCACGTTCCTTTATTGAATATTTTTGAATATTAAATGATGAAAAACATATCTTTCAAATTAGCAATAGAGCTGAACCAATTTAATAAAATATAAATAGAAATATATAAGTACTTGCTCTCACAACGTTTTAACAAAAAAAATTTTGTTGTTGTTGCTTATGCTTACTTCTCTGACGTAGTCAGTCCAAGCCAACGAAATTCCTCGTGGCTAGGAGTGCTAGATTAAGCTTGCCGTTGGCAACAGCCTTGAGAACCTAACAGTGCAATTTGTCTCAGTTCCGCCCCTAATTCTGATGGAGCACCCCGGGTGGACGGGTCCGAGGGTCTCCCACCCCTCTCCCTTTCCACAAAATCACAAGAGAGGACATTCGGCTCGCCGCATATTTAGAGTCCCTCCATGACGCACCGATTATACACTCTTAAACAAAAAAACGACGCACCAAGAAGGATTTATCCGAATTTGACGAAAATCGGTAGATGTGACATACATGTACAGAAAAACAAATGATTACAGTTTGACAAAAACTGGATGATTTATTGAAGTGATAGAGCTTCACAAAGTGAAAAAGCGTTTGTCTACCTCTGGCCATTATGCAAGCAGTTATTCCGCTTGGCATCGATTGATAGAGATTGCGCATGTCCTCCTGAGGGATATCGTGCCAAATTCTGTCCAACTGACGAGGTTAGATCGTCAATATCCCGAGCTGGTTAAAGGGCCCTGCTCACAATGCTCCAAACGTGCTCAATAGGAGAGATATCCGGCGACCTTGCTGGCTAAGGTAATGTTCGGCAAACAGTACAGCAAGCAGTAGAAATATGTGCAGTGTGGGGGCGGGTATTATCTTGCTGAAATGTAAGCCAATGGTGGCGTGACATGAAGGGCAACACACCGGGCCTTAGAACTTCGTCGACGTACCGCTGTGCTGAAAGGTTGCGGCGGATGACAACTAAAATGGTCCTACTATGAAATGAAAGGGCACCTCAGGCTATCACTCCTGATTGTCAGCCAGTCTGCCAGAAGACCGTCAGGTTGGTTTCACACCGCTGTCCGGGCCGCCTCCAGACTCGCTTTCGCTGGTCATCGGGGCTCAGTTCAAAGCGGGACTCATCACTAAAGACTATTCTACTCCAGTCAGTGACATTCCAGTGCGAATGAGCCCGAAACCACTGCAAACGGGCTTGACGTTGTACAGAGATCAATGGTAGTCGACACAAGAGGCGCCGTGACTTCAGCCTCCTTTCTGTAAGCCGTTTACGAATGGTCCTTGCGGTCACATAAGGACTAGTTGTACGTACAAACGACGATAATGATGCATCTGGGGCTGTGAGTGTCGCTCTGACGATTGCTCGGTCTTCACGTTCTGTCGTTTCTCTAGGCCTACCGCTTCCTTCTTGACGCTCTGTGCGGCCATGGTTCACCCATTCCTGCCAACATTGTCTAATAGTTGCAGCGCTCCTGCTCAAATGTCGAGCTATTCGCCGATAAGGCCAACTAGCTTCTGAGCCCAACAACACGACCTCTCTCAAATTTGACATCTGCGCATATCGTTCACGCACATGTTTGCGAGGCATAGTTACTGTCTACTAGAGTACACGAAATGAAATTCGTGAACAACTTATGACCTGGAATCGTAATTTCTCCTCTTAAATATCCTGCCAGTTGCGCAGATCAGATGCACTGTAGCAACAACCGTTCATTCATTGACAGCCAAAATGTAAAATTTTGCATTTTCCATCGAAACCTGTATGCATATCAATTTGTGTCCAGTTTGCTTTATATCTTTTCAGTGCGTCGTTTTTTTTTTGTCTAAGAAAAAAAATTTTTTGTCTATTGTACATTTACAAATATCCATACCTTATCCGGGATTCGAACCCAGGCCATTTGGCACTATACTGGCTGAGAGGCTAACAAGGAAAATAGTCGTTACTAGTGTATTGTTTGCAAGCGTTATAAACAAAGTTTCATTTATGAATAATTTCTAATGTTTTTGACAATTACTTAACCGATGCTATACCCATAATCATAATAATCCAAAGGTGTCGCTTATGTCAGCATTTAAAGGGGATTCGACTGTTTCATATTTACGTTCTTCAGTAATTTTATTATATGATTTGTTTAGATTTATTTCAAAAAGCAACTTGTAGATATCTTCTGTCTGAAGAAGAAAATCTATATATGATCGCTTTCGAAACAAACTAAAGAAAAGTTTGCTTTATTATCTAATCCAACTAAAATAAAAACCAAACAGTTTTTATTTTAGTCAACAGTTTGGTGACTTGATCAATTACTTAATCACAATTTTGCAGTCTTTAGGCAATTTTTTAAATTTATTTTGAATTTATTCGGAGAATGCATTTCGATTTTAAAAATTCATTCTGTATTACTCTGATACGATTAGTTACTTAGAACGCAAGTCACCTCGCTGGTAGATTTCGCTTAACCGAAATCTTGATCACAATAAGGAGTGTATATTCTCTTTTTCCGTATACAGACAGACGGGGAGTGGACTGACTACAGGACATTTCGTGATTTTTTTCTATTGCAAGCAAAATATGGACCAGTTTCTTTAGAAATTCCTTCACGAAATTATTCCTTCTCTTCGGCAGGGAGACTTCGAGTGCTTTGTTGTTTCAAAAATGCATTCCAAAACATTAGCATTATTATAGTATTAAAGGTGATGTAATCGAACTTTCTTATTTGGCTTATTTTCTTAACAGCGTATCTATTTTCTTTCATCTGTAGTTAAATTTGTTTGGTGGTTAATAGCAGCTGAAAGATTAAAATCGCTGAATACTGGAATTTCGACTGATTTTCAGCACACTGACTACATTAAATCTTAAGGTTTCATCATGTCCATTAAAGAGAATAAGAGCGAGTTTTCTGAGAAATTCCATAACTAAAATAAGCATCTGTCTTGATAGATCTATCCAATGCTTTGTTATTATAATTATATTTGCCCTTTTTAAAAGCTGGAGTTTTTTAAAATGAAATCTTACTTCTTCGTAACGTTCAAATCGTAAATTTTAATACGTCAACTAGAGCAATTAAAACAATTCCTTATGATAAAACATGTACACAAATAACTTCAGCATTTCATAGAATACTCCTTTTTCTACTTAGCTGTTCGAAAACAAAATAGCTATTATCTTCAGAAAATCTTCCAACCAAAGACCTGAAGAATACCAATAAAACAACATCTTTTTGTTTTCTAATAAAAGGAAAACTACCACACTCATCTCGTTCAAAAAAGTAATCAAATCCAAGTATTTATTGCTTAAAGAAAAGTTTCGTAATTTATGATCGAATCAAAGAAAGCGAAAAATAAAAATAAAAAAAAATAAAGGACTTCATAATAGGTTTAAAAAGATTCTTTCGGAATGTTTAACAATCTCATTTTCCTTGCTCGTCTATTTTTTTCAACAAATTGTTTCGTATCAGTTTCCATTCTTAATTGCTCTTAACAGAACTATGCAATTAATTAATTAGAAAAAAGGCGAATGGTAAAAAGATGTTTAATTATCCCGATGTATTATTTTTAGTTTTAGCAGTGAAACTTTTCTTTTCTAGTCACAAATGTCTTGCATTTCGAAAACCATCTTTTTCCACTTGGAATAAATCTTTGATAGCTTAAAGAAAGAAATGCAAAGTAACGTATCTTAATATGTTTATTTACTAAGGCTATTTAAGTTCTGTCATTTTTATAATGTAAACTGCGTAACTACTGTAGACACGAAATGTTTGCTTTGTGCTTACCAATAACGCAACGGAACAAATGCTTAATTTGATTCCGCTAAACATACTCCCATTTACCCCTCTTCCATAAAAATTAATGAGTAGAAAATCGTGTGTTTATTTTATATTTGCTTAAAGCAATCACGCATCAATGAAGTTTGAGAAATTTCTCTAGAATTTTCTTTCACAGCATGTTTTGAATTATTTTTAGTTTAAGTAAACCTAAGTTGACTTAAAAGATAAGACGTAACCCTAAAGAGTATTGACACATTCATGGCAAATAAATTTTTACATATTCAAAAGGCACGTGTTCTTTGACAACGCGAAACGCTAACTCTTCACATGTAATTTCTAAACAGCAATTTCTAAGAAAACATCAACTCTTCATTTTCTATGATTTGCGGGGAAAAGGAAAGAAATATTCATATTTGCAGCATCGTGAACACTCAAAAGAAAATTACTCACAAAGTTGATGATAACTTTTAAGAATAATACATACATTTCAAAAAATGTATTCCAAATAATTCTTTCTTATAGCACAAAGTACAAGGCCTGTAAATAGAACAATGAGGTTTTTCCTGTGAGTGCTTTTATTTACATTTAAATTACAAATGTACTGGACTTCCTTCAAAGCAGTTCCCTTTGGAAAGTCACAGATCGCCTAAAACGTTGTTCTCGCTCTTCATAGCAAACGTGGAAAACCAATATTAAATAGATTTACACTTGCTGAACCACGATATGTTTGTTTTCTTCAGCTCCAAATTGGTATCTTTTTTATGAACTTATAGTATGGGAAACAGGGTAAAGTCACAGCAAACAACGTGTGTGTAAAGAACGAAAGCTTCCATAGGTGTAATGTAAATAAACTTCATGGGGGACATATTTTCGTCGCCAAATCGCCGGATGTATAGAAAACTGAGGCATGCGGTACAAAGCTAAAGAACTAATAGGAACAGTCCTTTGACAAATCTTTTCGCATTAATTTAAACTTAAATATTCACAAATTCTGTTACTCAAAACAAATAATCCATTAATTGATCTACTTGCGTGGATCAATAATTTGATTTATGTTTATGCGGCAGGGAAAGAAATGGTGTTACAGAGCTTTGAACACTTAAGAAATGTGATCATCAATACCAACTCGACTACTTTTTGCGCATGCGGAAAAATATTAATCCTGGATCTCTTTCGAGACTAGTTCCAGAGCTATTTCGCGCATGCGTAAAAAGTGTTAAAGCTAGATGAGTGAAGTAAACCTGGAATATATTTTCTCTTTCGTGGTCTGAAGGAGTCACTTATGCTTTGGCGAAACTTTGGTTCTTAACATGTACCCATTCTTTGGTCAAAGAACTAAGCTCAGGCAAATATAGAGGCTGAAGTTGAGTATGGATGCCTTTTCAAACCAAAATCCCTTTACAGGAATGCGCTTTGCGACAGTATTCAAGTATTACCATGATGAAGCTTTGATGAAGTCCCTTTGATATCCAATCTCATAACCATCCATGTTTGCAGTCTGTGCTTAATCTCACAGTCAATTGATGGTTTGATTCGTACAGGTCCCTGGTTTGGTCTACATTTACATCAGTTCTTTTGTTGAAGGACTTCTAGAATTAGGATTGTCTTCAGTTGATTCTCGACGTACTGAAAAGACTTTAAACCACCTGAATACACTTGCTGTCCGCAAAGCAAACTTTCCATAAGCCGCCAAACCGGTATAGTGGTTAGCGTCTCTGATTGCTGTGCCGAAGGGCTCGGGTTCGAATCCCGGAGAAGGCCTTCAAAATCGCACTGTCACCTGTTAGATGCTCAAGCCTGTTGCTAACGAGAGGCGTAATCTTGCGCTCCTTGACACGAGAAATTTCGTGGGCTTGGGCTGACTTTGTCAGACAAGTGAGCATGAGTAACAACAACAAGTTTCCATAGTCCTCTTGAGATTTTGTAAAAGTTACGGTAGCGTTGGGTGTTTGTTCAAAGTAAGAGCTGAGATCGTATCATTGCTTAAAATTCTGATCATTCGTTTTCGTGATTCACGAAAAACCTCACCTCACGAAAAAGCAGTAACACAGTGGCTGAGAACTTTGCTTAATTGCCTCTTGAAATAAAGCTAAAATAAATGCCGCTTAATATGATAATATTTGCCCATGACTATTTTCATAATATTAACTGAATAATAATAATAATAATAAACAATGAGCAAAAATGTCCTTCAAAATACTAATTTAATATAAATGTAACTAGAAACCTATTGATACTTTTACACCATTTTAAATAGAAACAAAGCTATTAATAGTGAATTGTTTGCTGTCGTCAGTTCACCCATGAACTGTTTACAATGAACTCTGGAAGTCATTTGACCTAGTATTATTTGGAATATTATTTAATCTGTACCCTTAATTATATTAATATTATTATTATACTTATTATTTGACTTTAATCTTAATTAATTAGGAACCCTTATCCGTTACTGCTACGTCTTCCGCTTTCTACCGTATCAGTGGACCGTTGATTTCTACATCTTATTCATGAGCATTTCTTAACCAAACATTCAGTGCTCCCTCAATATTGTGATCTTTTCGGCTATGCATCTGTGTCATGTTCAAATACTATTTTCATAATTTTTTTAAATCTTGCATAAGAAGGGTTGAGAAAAATTTAACTTATGAGCAGTATTCAGTTGAGTCATTTTTGTATTTGTTCTTCGAATTATAGCAAGTCGACTTTATCCTTTTGACACAAATCTTTACCTTAAGCCTTTTACTAATCGCCGTGATAAAAAGGGCTAAACGGATTGAAAAAAGGATCACTTTTATCACGCTACTTTAGCATGCGCACAAAAGTTAAAATTAACTAAATAAATAAATAAGCGAAATTTTTTAATTGATGCCGAGAATAAAGTTAACAATTAAAACTTCATAATTTAATAGCAAGGGAAATTTTAAAATGTGTTATAAAAAAGATTTGGTACAGGCACGCAATTTTAGGCTGAACGAAACAGCGTGCTTACGCACTGCACTGAATTACCAGAGCACAGAGCAAATCAGTACAGTGCGAAAAAGTGTTGACATTTGTCCCGCTGACTATTCTACAGAGTTGCTGTAATAATCATTCTGTGCCAAATGGTGAAATAGCTCAACAAGGGCAGTTCCTCTGCTGCTGCCGTACATTCCTTCAGTGTAAGTAAAAATAATGTCTCAATTAGGGAGTCGAAAATGTCAGGCAGAGAGTCTTATTGGCAAAGCTGTTGGTGCGTCGACACTCTGAGAAGCAGCTGGCAATAATCAAGCCAAATGTCTTTTGTCGTCTAACTAAAAATTTGAAGGTTCCATTGTGAGAAGTGGTTTGCGCATAACTTGGTGCCAAAGAAACACATGAGAGCACACACACTGAAGTAGGGGGAATAAAAATCAGTTTCCTCCCATGACAGAAGTTGGAACAAGTCGTACGCTCGTAAAATTGAATTTCAAAGTTTCTACGAGTTGATTTTGCAATCTATAACCGATGTCGGGTGGAAAACTTCCCCCGATGGGCATAGACTCCTTCTATACATTAATTCGGCAATAGTAGCCATAATATCATGCTTGAAGACGGAGTAGAATATTAATAGCAATGTGGGTAAAGCTACAAACCGATATTCCGTGTTGTGGGCATTAACCTCTTCCGACATGCTACATTTTAATGTTGGAATTTTGACTAAAAAGAGGTAAACAGTCTAATCAGGCCTAGGGGAATACACAGGTAAAATGTTGTGAAGATAGCACTTATCGCTTTAATTCTGTCGGTGTGCCCGAAGGGGGCACACTCAATGAATAGAGCTTCGAAAAGAGTGCTGAAACGAGCATTGCTGGGAAGCGCGTAAAAGAGTAAGAGATTTTCCCTATTTCCCTACGATTAAATAACACTATATTGTGAATACCGTAGCAGATCTAACATTACCTAGGGTTGCCACGGGGACGCCTGCTACTCTGGACCTCCCTAAAAAGCTCTTCTTGGTTATATGATGATTACATACGTATAAAGGAAAAGAAAGTAACTTTTGTATATGATATTTACATTATTTACATTTCCATCTATTTTTTTCATGGTGGCTCTTTTCGAAGAAAGTGACACGACCTTTAAAAAAGCACAACCCACCGTCGCATGTTTTGCACATGTACCGGGATCCGTATCAGATTCACTATCTGAATGCAATTCGTGTAGCACTTTCAGTGATTCAGAAATGGTCAGCACTTGGAAAATAATTAAAAACCACTTGGAAAATAATTAAAAATCCGGAAACATAAACTAATATTATATCTACAATTAGAAAGTAAAAACTATAAAATAAAATTGAATAAACGTCTGTAACTCAAAACTATCAAAACATAGCGTTAACAAAACTTCTTTGAACGAAAGCGAAAGAGAAAGCGAGAACTGGTCTAATGAAAAACCAAACAGCTAACTGAGAAAATTACACTTGTCCTTCAGAAAAATCACCTCAACAATTTCTTTGTTGACAACCGAACCTCCTCCTCCCGCCCCCAAAAAAGAGAAAAATAGGAAATAAAACACAGATGTTCACCCACCTTTCCACTGTGATGAACTGACCGGCGTGCTGCAGAGAAACAGAGATACAGTTGTTAGTCTTGTGCTAGTCTCTCAATGATCTCACTCTGGGCACACTTGATGTTCGCCATTCGTTCTTAGGCAACATTTCAAAGTAAAAATTTAAAACTAACATAGAATAAGGAGATTAGCATACAGCCAAGACAACAACATAGAAATTTCTTTTCAAATATCAATAATCTTTTATATCCTAAAAAATTCTGGAACATTTCTTTGAAAAATGAGGGCCTTTAAAAACTAAACATGCCTAAAATATATGAACTAGTTTGTGTTGTGCTGGCATCTAGAATAAATAAAGAAGGTTCAGCGTAACCTACAAATCCTTTTTCATTCAATTGTTTTGTGCGTAGAGAAGGAAAATTTTAGGTGTGCCCAGAACGGGCACACCGTGCCGCACTGCTTTTACAAGATATATTCGTGGAGGATCTACCGAGGAAAATTCGCTTGTAATCCATGAACGTTATTGGAAATGGTGTGGTTAATGTTATTGGAAATGGTGGAAATGTGTTTACTGAGACTTTAACCCGGGATAAACTACCAGTGTTCAGCGATCTTAACCACGCATTAATCTCGTTTCCTGCTTTTTCTGTGGCATTAGTCTCGGCCATGATGGACACCTTCGACTGGTTTTGTAATAAACTTTTTAAAATACCAAAGTGAACTCTATTACCAAAAACGTTGCAGATTCTCAAGCACATCAGAATAAAGACAAGCTTTAAATAATATTATTGTTGTTCCAAATGGCCGAAAAATTGCAAATTAAGGTATTAATAGGATTGGCCCAACTCATCGGTCTGTTATCCATTTTATCACAAAGAACGTTCCGTAGGATGCACTACAGGAAGCGGCATAATTACAACCAATAAAAAGGGAAACTTCCCTTCCAGTTTTGATGGAGAACGACCCAGGAAACCTATGCGAGGATCTCCCAGCACCATTTCGCTGCAATGAGACCTCTCGACAGGACTTTTTAAGTACGCACATGCAGTAAATACATTATATAACTACAAACATTTTAGCTTCTCCAGAAAACTAATCCACGTTCAAGACAAAGATAGTTGGCTTTCCAAGTACCATTCTAAAAAGGGCCAGCTGCTCCAACTAAGTGGAGCAATTTGTTCTCGTGATTTCTTACGAAAATCATTAAATTGATACAATTCGCACTGGGTATGACATACACGAGCTGTTTTCTTGCGTTGTTGACGTTGAATTTCTTTATTCGTAGTAGGCGCAGATTTTTAGAGCTGTATTGAAGGTCACATTCTTTAAGGCAGGAAAAAACTTGGATGTTTCTAAAGTAATTTTTCCAAGTATATGTCATGCCTATGTATTCCCGCGTTATTTAGATTCCGTTGCCCATTTTGCTTCATTTTTCAGTATGGAGCGTTATTTTCGTTATGATGATGATATGCGAAGTTTACGGAAGGCCCACCAGCAGCCGAGAGGTGAAAGCCACTGGACACTACTAGTTTGTTCTGGGGGTCGACTCTTGCTGAACAGGCTGGCTACATGGGCGTTATCGTGTTTTCCCTCTGTGAAACTTCGATACAAGCTAGTTTCCTTTAAACTGTCCACCACAGAGCAACCTCTATTGCCATGTAGCCTCTTAAATTAGAGTTTTCGTAATAAATAAATAAAAGGTTATTGAATTTGAAGCTCTTTAATTTAAAGCTTTCAAGAGCTCTTTTGAGCGCTGACAAATCCTTTATCGAGGAATTCTGGATTAAGATTATTTTAGAGCTCATACATTTTCTACAGAATATGATGCGGATACTGAAAGAGAAGATAGGCATTTAGTCTTTCAAAGCGAATATTTTATTAACAAAGATAAAATAACCCAAGGCTTTAAAAAGAAATTTCAAAAAGTCTCCTTTTCCTGAAAACACATAGAATGGAGCATTTAGTGCAACACAATAGAAGCCTAAACAAATCAAAGTATCTAAGATGCGAAAATAGATTGGATTTCAGTATTAATAAGCAACTTAAACTACTAAGAAGTGGTTTATAATTATAGAAACCCGATCTATTCTATGCATCTTTATGTTCTTCATGAGTTCCTTTATGTGTTATATTAAATACTCGTAAAAGATGTCCATAGTGTCCTATTAAAAAAGACGCCATTTGTTTGCCAAAAATATATAAAAAAGCACTTGCATGGTACATCAATCCGCTATCTGTGAAAACTCTATGAACTAAAGTAACATTTATAATTACAAATTAATCTTCATTTTCAATATTTTCATTTATAACAAAGGATGTTTATATTGATATATGATGTTTATATTGAGAGAAATGATCTCGGGTATGAGGTACCCACCCAAAGTTCTGACGTTTGCATTTGCGACCAGTGTGCAGCCCGATTAGTTATCTAGATTATTCTTGTCAGTTTTTTTAGAAAGCTATAATTTTAGATATATAATTGCCCGGCGCATGGTCCTCTGGAGGAAAACTGAATTTCGGTAATAATAGAGAGTTAATAACTGATGCTTCCAAAGGATTTGATAAAATCCTGTAGAAAATCTTTTTTGAAGTTAAATCGCAGTACAGCCATGCGATAGAAAAATATATTCAATAACTACATCCATTTCAGTTCTTCAAAATTCTTCTGTAACTAACTTTTATTGGAAGCATAAATGGATTCCAGAATGAAAGCATCAATAGCAAAAAGAGTGAATTAAAATTCCTCTCTTCACGGTTTTGAACAATTTGCACTAAAATAAATAAATAAAAAAGAGCGATCAATTACACTAGCGTCTGTTCCAGCTCTCGAAAATAGTGGCCACAATGGTAGCAATTATCTCTGAATGCACAATATGCGCTTCGAATATAAATATCAATAATGAAAAACGCCCTAGTCATCTCCTGCTACCACGCCATCAGGGCAATTACCTGGAATTGCAATCGTTAAAACTTCATGAAAACGCCTTTGGTAAAATGCGTTGGTTGAAAGAATGTATAGAAGAGCTTGGTCGCCCACATTAAATTGCCTGTCATTTCTTTTCCAACACCGATGTGGTCATGAATATCGTCGTTGAAGCGTATGTTAGACAGATAATGGGTGATGTTTTAATACTTCTGCCCGATGGGTGTAGCATTACGTGCCAAATGTTTCGCTTCATAGGTTTTGTTGAGTGTTTGTGTAAAAAGCTGTGTTCATTGTTACAAACTTTGACACCGATTCCAATTCTGAGAAGTGAATGCTTGAATCGGGGGGAAAAAACCAAAATGGGAATTTTTTAGGCGATAATTTAGAAGAAAACTTAGATTTCCTTATTTACTTAGTTTAATCCCTTTCTTAAGTTCTTAATTTTCGAATCAAGAACTATTTCTTTTATCTTTTCAGCAAATTTAATTCCACATTTATTTAGCGAAGGTGTGAAATTTAAGTTCGTTTTTGTAAACTTAAACATTCATTAGAAGTTTACTCATTTTCTATCTTGATAAATCTGATACAGATCATATTGTTGCGTTTTACGGGTTCGTCGATTTGAGAGTATCCGATGAAAACACGATGCAGAACAATAAAGAGCACAATTTATTTACAGGAATCACTATTTACAGCACAGTTCCAAAATTACCTTGAAAAGCGTCGAAAATCTACAATAAATTCGCTGAAACAATCAGCAACACAGCTTCAGGCTGTAACTGTAAAGGTAGCTTCACGGCAACACTAAACTTATAATAAAACACCGTGGAACAATCACCAATACACTGTCAAGCTATACTGTAAAGATAGCTTCACGGCAAAGCACTATCTCGATTGCTTTCCGTTCACAAAACTCTCGCGTAGCAGCTATTCTCGCAACTAATCACACTGCTCGCAACACTTCACAATGCTCGCAACTAACTCGCAACCCAACTTCGCAACTAACTCGCAACTAACACACACTGCTCTCAGAAACGCAAGGGTTTATATAGTTTTTCTTTAAGTTCCACACGTTTCGAGAAATATCTCAACAGGAAGTTATTCTAGAAGCTTCCCGATTGGACCATGGGATATCGCCAATTTGGTCGCCAAATGGGCGATAAAGTCGCCAATCTGGCAACCCTGCCATACACTATTTTATGGCAACCCTAGTGCTGTGCCGGAAAGCTTACATACAAGCGCAATCGCCGAATTTTTCATAACAATATATTGATAATACAGGTTTACTTATGTGCCCAAAGGGGGTTAGCCCAGAAGGGCTATTAATTTCGTTCCGGCATTTTGCGTCGATTCGCTTTCTGCATTGAATCATTTTTCAAACTGTTGCCACCAAATATTACAACCCTATGTTATATTTAAATAAATTAACTAACGAAGAATCAGCATAAATGTACGTATGTTCCTGGCATTGTGATAAAACATAGAGCCATCACCTGAGCTTCCTAGAGCTATCAATTTTGAATAAGGTAATCCTCCACCGAATACGGGTATCTGGAACCCTAATTTGGAATTTGGAATTTCCTTTTCTACTAATTCAGATTTGATTGCTAATATGATATTAGTGAACCTATATGTTCTACAGATTGGGTTTATCTGTTTTTTTGTGATTTTCTTGAATAGAAGTCAAAACTCTTGAGCGAGCTGTTATGCACATCAATGTTCGTGATCGCTGAAAGTCAGGTCTTCTAAGGCGATTACCTCCAGAAAATACTAGAATAATCGGCAGTCGTTGAAAATTAATATCCACCTTCAAATGCCTGTAATTATTTACACATACATTACATTATTTTCTTACTGATGTTCAGTAAAGATTTTTTTAAAAAATCACATATTTAACTTTATTTTATTTAACGATGTTGTCAAAGTCACATTTTAATATATTTGTATGTTGAATTTTCACAATCACATTGATTTTAAATACCGTATTCTTTCACGTATTTTTTCTCCTTTCTCACTAGTTTTATCATACGAAAATCAAGAGGGGAAAATCATGTGAATAATTGAATTTCTAAAGGATGAGTTTACAACAAAAGCGAAGAAATGAATAAATTACCAGTAATTGTCCCAGTATTATTTATTTAAGAAAACCTCTTTTCCATTAAGAATGTATAGTAATATTACAATTATACTACCTAAAAAGATACCTTTATTTCTATTTTCCTGTATCTTTATCATCGCTCTGTCCTATTGTTGTCCACTCTAACCCACTTCTAATTTAATGCAGCTGGAAGTGCTGCATTAACCTGCTACAGTTTGCATGTGCTCGCCATTGTCATCGCCTTAATCACTGTTCAGTGTCATTTGAAATGCAATTATCTTTAGAAACATTAAGAACATTAGCTCCGTTTTTGAAGCTCTTCACTATTATTGCTTTATCAATCATAGCACATGCTTGCAAATTCCACAAGCAAACAAAATAGTACAACTACACTGAAGAGCAATTGAAGAATGGATAACTGGCGTTACGCAAACTTTTAGCTCGCGCAAGTCTGGAAATGAGTTGCAAATAACTAAGCAGCAGTTTGGCAAGGTAAGGAGTGCTTGTCAACGGTATCAGTAATAATCAGAAGCAAACTGGGTAAGAATACGGATCTAAGCTAATTATGTTGTGGACAAATTGTCGGGGACAGACGAATGAGTTACTCCATTTCGGAAGCGGTGCAGAAGTTTGGATTTTAAAGCCTGTCAATTTCTTTGTCCATGATGTACCTCGAGTACGTCGATTCTTGTAAAACCATCCCTGCCAGGGTCAACTGACCCTGGCAGGGATTGTGTGGATGACCGCTGTCATCGGCGGCTAGCCCGTATTGTAACAGTAGACAGATGGTCCACATTCCAACAAACAATTCGTCAAATTAACGCTTATTGCACAGCAACATGCAAGCTGCCACACCATACAAAACCATTTCCTCTCAGTGGGGTGCATGAGTCTCCTACAAGAAATCTTGTGTTGACTGCACAAAACATGGCGCAAGGATTAGCATGGCACGAGAACATCGCCAGTGGATCATCGACATATGGAAAAGTATTGCCTGGAGTGATGAGTGGAGATTCACTTTGGTACATGCCGATAACAGAGGACGTCTACAGCGTAAACCAAATGAAGCGATGGATCCATCCTGCTAGCATGGGACTCTTCAAGCTGGTGGAGGTCGTATTCTTTTCTTCGGAGTGTTCACGTGGACTGAAAGGGGACCTCTGGTACATGTGACATCGTCTGTCACAGATGAACGTTACTATGCTTTCCTGGCTATCAGGATCCCCTGACATGAAACTGATGAAGCACATTTGGGATGCAATTGAGAGAGATATTCGAGGCTCCGACCACCTTCCATCTAATCTTCCTGAATTGTGAGAGATTGTTTAGAAGTCATGAATACGTATAGTTTGCTATCACTTCTATTGTCTTGTCAAGTCCATGCAAAGACGAATCGCAGCTGTTATCAAGGCGAAAGGGCATGCTTACCTGCCAATAGACAGTTGTCCCTAATTCAATTGCTCTTCAAAGTGGAACAATAGTTACGTTAAGGAATATATATTTTAAAATTTAGCAAAGCTCGATTTCTTAATGTTTTCAGGCAGAGGAAAATAAGTGATAATTTAGAAAACTTTCAGAAATTGGGTCTAAAAAGGTAAAGATGCAAAGCTATTAAATAGGGTACCTCGCTTATTGATTACCAGGTCTTAGGTCACAAGATCATTCTCCGATTAATCGAAAGGTTTTACTTGAATGTTTGCCATTATAAAAATTAATTTACTGGGTGAGGTACCCTTAAAATAGCAAAACCGTCTCTGAAGAATTTTAAGGAGTCAGATACTTTTAAGGTATGAGTTACAACACGTCTGTAGTTAACAAGTTTATGATCTTGAAAATTTTTACATTTATTTCAATAACCTTGATATTGTTATTTGCTCTTTTATTATATATTTTAGGTATTAAAACATAATAAAATATTTTTTCATTATTTATATAAAATTATGATATGTACTGCGCGCAGCACTATAGTTATACCAATTACTTTTATGTAATTAAAATGATATATTTAAAAATTAAATGAATCATGTGTTCTTAATAAAATACCATTAAAATATTTTTATAAGATACGCTTTTATGTAAAATAGATATGATAACTAATTCAAGAACAGGAGAACAATACTTTATCATATAGTTTATTGGGAATAATAGATTAAATAATGCTATTTACAAATTTTGTCTATAATCATATATCTCAAGTAATAAAAGAGTGGGGCGCCCGTTATAAATTAAGAAATATAATACAATTAACGTAATAGATATCGTCATTAGGCTTGTGTAAAGAAAAATAACATCATTCAGAGAATGAAGAAATCGCTCTTCACCTAAACATGCTGCGTACTTTTTGTATAGTATGATAATTAAGTGATTTAAATTTCGCATTGCAATTGCTTTCCAGTGGCTTTGTAGTGAACGCTGTATTTAATACTCTGGTATTAAATATTGCCTCTGCTTGGGGAAAAAGCAGCTCAGCTTAAAATGTGCATACTCTTCTGCAGTGAGTTCTTATTAAGATACGATACATATCTATTTAATTATCATATTATAGGGCTCATGATTAACCTAATTAGTAAATCCATTCAATAGTAGTAGTTCGATTAGGATTCATATCTTGGCTAATGGGCTACATTGAATCATTGTGGATTTCCTATGCATTGAAAAGTTGTCCACGAAAGCATCATTCCCCCATAGACAGGTAGCTCTCATATATTTGTTGCAATAATCCAGTTCATGTGAATCATAAATAGAAGTGGGCCCTTTTTTATAGTCCCCAGTAGTAGCCGAGTGGATAAGGCCAATGCAGATTGACAATTCAGTCCTGGCTTGAATCATGAACGGACTGGCTGGATTTTAATACTGGCTGCATGGGCATTTTCGGGATTTAAACAATGTATAACCTGAATACGAGTCATCTTCTCCTAGACAGTTATCCTCGAAGTTGCCTCGCTCTACTTTTAAGCAGATAGCCTCGTAGACCATGAAACCATCCCCCTTAAGTAGATAATCCTCACAGACTTAAGTTATAATGAAACATCAAGGTGCAAGAAACAGAGTAAAACCTTATTTAGAACTGGAACAGAGATGTCATTGTTTAATTTAAATGCAGTACTGGATGAACATTTTTAAAGGCTCTAAGTGTTTGTTTGAGATTTAACTTAGCTTTATTTATTTGTTTTGTTTGCTAACACATTGGACTAAATTAACGTAAACTGGCTCTTTTGGTATTTTCCCAGCAGTAATATTTGTTTGTAATATTTGTTTCTATTTTATGTTTCACAATCTTACAGCAATATTAGTAATAATATATAAGATTTTGGTGCCTCCATATATGTTTAAACCAATTTATCCTACTTTCTCCTGTTTTGGTTTAGCTGCACTATGCATTCCACGGCAATGGAAAACTATGGTTCCCTCTTTCCTAAATACCTAAAAAATACCTAAAGCGTCCTTCTTCCTGATGCTCTAAGCAAGTACTTATTGCATTGCTTATTTGTTAATTCAGCCTTGTTTGAATCGCATGAAACTGATAAACAAATTTTTAGTTCACGTATAATTTAAAGCAACAGAAACTTACTTTAAGGAACATATTTTAACTGTTTTCCAATTATGTAATTTAATGCATTTATTTATTGAATAAATAATTCACATGAATATTAATCCAAATTCATATTCATATGAATAATTAATTAGAAAAAGGGTAAGTACTTTTCTTTTAAATCTAAATTTTATATTAGGCATTCTGTATTAAAATCCAAAAGGAAGAATTCTAACTATAGAATAAACCTTCTGCACTGTAATTGAATTCGTAAAGTGTACACAGAGATTCATCCGGCAGACAAATTTCGTTTATGTACTTGTAAATACGATTATGTAATAAAAATAAAAAGAGAACGAGATTAACAAAAACCGAGGTCGTATAAATGAAGCAGATAGATATAAAACCAACTACTTCAACTCTGGCGCAAGAGATCTCTCTGCAAGTGGTCATTACAGAGTCTTTTCTATTCTAGAAACTCACGTTCCCACACAATATCTCGCGGCGTACTTTATCAAGAAAACAACTGTCGCTCCGTTTCGTTCGCATTACACACTTCGATGCCCACCGACAGAGGGCACCCGTGCCTGAGAAGAAGTAGAAGTTGTCTCTCCTTACCGTGATATTCAATGGACGCGCTGGACGGGAATCGGAACAGGCAACGAGTTAATGACGTGGAAGCTCTCGACCCGTTGCCTGTAAGAGAACGCTTTCCAAGATGAAGCGTTAGTGCCTGTCAGTCAGCTCGTAATCGAACTAATTAAGCCGAACTTCCTAGGCTTAAAGTAGGGTACTTGTCGGCACGAATATGTTGCCCTCTTTCCATCACCCTCCCACACACCGAGAAGAAATCCGCCCTCCCCCTTCTTCAGCCGTTTCTGTCTTTCCAATGCACATTTCCAAATGTCACCTAGAAGTGTCGGGGTGTTTTAAAAGAGTGAATACGTTTCATTTGATGGCGGGGATTAGGAAATTGTCACGCTTGCCGAGCACGGCGATCGTTTCGGACTGAGAAGTGATGATTTTTGGAAGTTTCACCGGCAGGGAGAAAATGTGGGAACTTCGTAAGTTGTCTTTTATTATTCTTTCGGAAAGCAGGAATTGATTTGACAAGATTGACTGAGGGTTCTTGTGCTCAGTGAGAAGTTCACAATTGAATTGTTGGAATGGGTTTCTGAATCCCTAAGGCACTGAATTATCGGCACTCAGGACTAAGTGGGGATCAATAATTTTTCTCGATAGTCTCGAGAAGTTTGCACAGCAGTTAATTTTCATTCTAAATGCAGTGCTGGTGTTTATGAAGAAAGTTCGGAGCAATAAGAACGCGTTCATTCTTTCTCTTCCTATTGCATACATGCCATACCCGGAAGTAACACTAATATAAAACAGAAAATTAAATTGCTAGATTAAAGATATTTAACATTGATACTTTCGAAGTAAATTTTTGCCTCCCTCCAACATATATACACATCGGTAAGGTAATATTTTCTTCCCAAAAGTTCAATCGCGAATAAGGACGGCGCGGGGTCCCAAAACTACTTTTCGTTATTTTTAAAATGATGCGTATCTGCCTGCGTGTATGTATGTGACGATCTTTTATCGGAGATAATTCTCTTATGAAATTTCCCAAAAATTTCCATTTCCTATACTTAGTCTTTCTGCATTCACATAAAATGTTGATTAGATAATGGGTAAAATTGGACAATCGGAAGTTGTACTTTCCAGAAAACCGATAACAGTTTTAATGCACAAATGGAAATGGTATTTTACATGATCACGTAACAGTTTACAATGAAAAACTATATTAAAATATAATACAAAAATTTCCAGTTTTAGTATTACGACTTTTATAAACATTTTGACATAAACTGAAGTGTTATTTTTTATTTGAAACTGAACAGATTGTTGCGAAAAAATATATTATGAAATAATCTCAGACTTCTCAATTTAATATTTAAAATAGGTATGTGATTGACAACAACGTATTACATGTATAAGCATTAAATGTATTCTTAGAAGTATGCAAAATGCAAGGAGAGTGAGCTAATTTTGAAGACAAACTCTCTTCATGACGCAATGAAATGAAATAACCTCGATCCTCAATTTTGTCTCCGTTTCACTCTTATGTCAGATCACTTTTCAAATGAAATTATGTCGCCACCGAATGTTATCGCTATGTATTATTTTTTAAAGAAATAATGTAGTAAATATAAATAGTATATAAAAAATCGTATGGTAACAAACATTTGACACTATTTGCAATTACAAATATTTTGTCTCTCTGATGTTAAACTTTATGCGGCGTTAAGTGCAAACAAAGTTGTGTTTAATAATTAATAATTAATAAATAAAATGTTGTCATCATATTAAGAAAACTGGGTATTAATTTAATGAACTGAAAAAATATTGGAAAAATTTGTTGCCAATACTTAATATTTTCTCCGGAATTTTAAAGATAATCTGTTTGAAAATTTTTGTGACATTTAAATCATTCCTTTATGAATCTGAAACATTCTGTGATTAGAGGATGAACTAAACAGAGGCGATATTTTCAAAAGCATGAGAACGGATTGCACATGAGCACGTATAGTTGTCATTTTTCACTGTATGGGAGAATAGAGTAACAAAAGAAGAGTAGTGTACATAATGAACATTGAACTGTAAAGTTCGTAAACAGAGCAGATTTTATTTACAAATGTTAAGGAAAGTGCACGAACTCAATTAATCCATAATAATTTAATATGTTCATTATAATGTAGATTTTTTGTGGCAACAGTGATGCTTTGTTTACTTAAGTTTTGAGCGTGACAATGCACGGAATGTTCTTTCATTGATATGCTTAAAATGTTAAATAAATTAGTTCGTTATTAATTAAAAAGGTTTTCTTTGGAAAATATACTTCCATTCGTCCGAAGTTATTAAAATAAATTAAGAAATTGATTAATTTCAAACAACTGGCGTCCTTTGACTGGACGGAATGGCTATTTGAAGAAAACGAAACAACGGTTTGAAAACGAAACATCGATTTCGTATTGGAATTTATCAAGTGAGTTTGTGATTTATTTCATTATATCCTCGTATATATTGAATTTTAAATTATGGAAATTTTATTGCGAAAGCGTAAGCCTCTAAAACAATCGTTTACAGTTACTGTCAATGCTTTAGAAGATTAAATTCTAAAATCTGACGTGGAGGTTAATCAACTCAAAGTATTGTGCTCACAATTAGAAGGTAAATTCAACAGATTAGATGAAGTTCAATCACAAATTTCCGAACTTTTGTTGGAAAGTGAAAACGAAAGTGAATATTTGGCTGATTTTGACACGAATGAAACATATCGTGATAAATATATCAGTTTAAAAACAAAAGTAGAAAATAGAATGGTGAATTCCACCCCTAAAATTACACCTGGAACTTTAGAAAATTCTACGAAGAGAAACTTTGGTTAATCTTCGGATTATGGTAACTTGGCGGTTTTTTGGCGAAAATTTGGCGAGCAACCTTGCTACAGCAACCTGCCAGTTTTTTTGGGGGGGGACGCCATTTTGTTTTCACGAAGTAAAGGTTTTTTTTT
>KK113195.1:167442-190331 GCA_000611955.2 Stegodyphus mimosarum
TTTTTTTTTTAACTGAACATTTTTTCCAACAATCTGCTAGCCGAATTACGTTTATGCTAGAATTTTTATGGAACAAAAGTGCTTAATCATGGCGAAGATTAGGTGCGAAATTGTTTCCAAGTGCTTATTAGTTAAAATCACGATCGGAATTTTCCGAAAAGTGGTGGAACAAACGTGCACAGAAATTTGGCAAATTTGTATATGAAACATGTAAATAATTTTTCTCGTAAATTAGAAAAATTTCCTGAAAATGCAGGAAAATTTTGTGAATCTTTGAAGTTGGTAAAAAAGGACATATATGAAATTACCTGATCGCTAAAAAGTATGTATACTATGCAAGCTTTTATATGTTCAGCTTGCATATACCCTTTCCAAGGATGAACATTTGCACGTATAAAATAAATAAAATATGCAAGAAATTTCATTTATTTTCTTTTCTCTCTAAATAAAATTATCCATTATAAAAGTCAGCTGCGAATTTATAAGGCAAACATTAAAAATGGTTGCAAATACTTAGTGTCAAATATTTAACTTATTTTCATGCAGGTTTACTTGTACTGAAATGGAGTGGAAAATGCTACAAACGCGTAATGCACAAAATGAGTATCATTTAATTAAAATATAAATAAATTAAAGAACACTAATTGAAATATAAATAAACATATACATTAAATTAATAAAAATTATTATTATTATTATTATCATTTTTATCGCCTTACTAAAATGTCGCCAAAAGTCGCCAAACTACCAGTTACCATATTCCAAAGATTAGCCAAATGTACTTCCATTCGTCCGAAGTTATTAAAATAAATTAAGAAATTGATTAATTTCGAACAACTGGCGTCCTTTGACTGGACGGAATGGCTATTTGAAGAAAACGAAACAACGGTTTGAAAACGAAACATCGATTTCGTATTGGAATTTATCAAGTGAGTTTGTGATTTATTTCATTATATCCTCGTATATATTGAATTTTAAATTATGGAAATTTTGTTGCGAAAGCGTAAGCCTCTAAGGCAATCGTTTACAGTTACTGTCAATGCTTTAGAAGATGAAATTCTAAAATCTGACGTAGAGGTTAATCAACTCAAAGTATTGTGCTCACAATTAGAAAGTAAATTCAACAGATTAGATGAAGTTCAATCACAAATTTCCGAACTTTTGTTGGAAAGTGAAAACGAAAGTGAATATTTGGCTGATTTTGACACGAATGAAACATATCGTGATAAATATATCAGTTTAAAAGCAAAAGTAGAAAATAGAATGGTGAATTCCACCCCTAAAATTACATCTGGAACTTTAGAAAATTCCACGAAGAGAAACTTTAAATTACCAAAGTTGGAACTTCAAAAATTCAATGGGGAGACCCGAAATTAGTTAGGATTTTGGGGACAGTTTAAGAAGATCGACGAAAATGTAAATATAGATGACGATGATAAATTTCAGTACCTATTGCACGCAACTGTCGTTTGATTCCCAGCGAGAGAGCTCATAGATAGTTATCCTCCCTCAGGTGCGAATTATAAAGAAGCTATCAAGCAACTAAAATCTCGATTTACACGCGACGAATTACTAGTAGAAATCTATGTACGCGAATTATTAAATTTGTTTTTCGCTCAAGCTGGCAAAAAGGGAGATATGACTCTGTCCAACTTATAAGTTAGAAACGCAACTCAGAGCTTTGGAGACGTTGGGGGTAAAAAGAGAGATTTATGCAGCTGTGCTGAATCCCCTTGTAGAGTCTTCACTACCTGAAGAAATTCTGAGGGCATGGGAGCGATCTCGACAGCTCAGAGAAAGTGTTGCACGCACTGAAAATTTGGAACATTTATTGCATTTTCTTCGAATTGAAGTTGAAAGTGAAGAGCGTCTTCTGTTGGCCCATACAAGTTTTTCTGCTCCAGACAAAGTTGACTCGGTTCCAGCCACAGCAGCTTGTATTTATGCAGGAGATTCAAAGAAGAAACAGCTTAATTTTTGTGTTTGGTGTGACAAGGAAACGCATAATTCCTATGAGGGCTTTAAGCTGCACAGCCTTTCATTGGAAAATAAGAAAAATTTACTAAGGAAGAAAAAAGCTTGTTTTAACTGCCTAAAAATTGGGCATGTTGCTGAAAAGTGTAAACGTTCTGTGAAATGCCTATTTTGTAACAAACGTCATGTAACGGTGATGTGCAGAGAACTAAAAGGTTCTAGAAGTTCCAAAAAGGAAGCACCTAAAGTAGCTAACGGAGTGAGCGAGTCTTTAAGAAATTGATTAATTTCAAACAACAAACGATGAACAAATTTCATGCTTTAAGTAGCAACGAGCTTTAAGTAAAGCATGATTTGGTACTTTGCTATTTAAAACATGAAATTGAATCATCGTTTTTAAATAAAATCTCCTTTGCTGGCCATATCAATATTCATAACGTGACAGCCTCCTAGAAAGTTCAAATTCAGTAGAATTTCATTTTAATATTCTTTATGTAAAAGGAGAAAGTTTACTGATTTTCATAAACTGGACTAAACTGTAATAAGATAAATTAAAAAATTAAAAGATAAACTTATAGAATGCGCTGCAATCGTGCGAATTATGTTCTCCAATGCATTCTGTTTAGGATTACCTCAAATAAGAAAAACAAAAATAGCCAAAAGAGAAAGGAAGACTGATAGTCAATTGATTCAGTTCTGTGATTCTAACACATAATGCGGATAAATTCCTTTCTTTTGTTCTCTTCTTTACAAACTTGGGAAAACAAGATTTTCTCCAAGCAAATGAAGACTCTGGAATAAAAAAAAGCGAAGGAGAGGTCGTTTAAAAGGGTACTGACAATAGTATTAAAGTAAGTAAAGCGTCTTGAAATTAGCTCATTTGTTTTACTAATAGCTCCATGATGTCAACTATTTGAATCGAATATGTGTGTAATAATTTAATAAAGGAAATAGAAAAAGATGTATTTTGTCAGCATATTGTTACGAATTTTGTATTTAGAGAGTTAATTTTAGTTGAATTTTAATTAAAATTGTATTTCGCCGTGCAATGCAGCTCGAGACGTATTTTAAGAGAAATCTATGCCGGAAAAGTAAAAATACAGGAGCACGTGCATTTAACATTGATTAAAAGTTTATCTCGGTAATTTATATTTACATTAAATAAATGTAATTGAATACTATATTAGTTGTACCCTTAACTTCACTCTTTTTACTTTCCAAAAATTTCGAGAAGCGGAAATTGCTAGAAAGATCTCCGCGGCGGGTTAAAATCTATTTAAAGCCGGAGAGAAACATCTCAGCTCAGATGTTTAGTTAGCACCTGCCGTTATTGTTGATCGGATTAGCTTTCTGTTTAAATGCGATATGCATTGCGTTTTATTTAACGTTTTTAGCACTTTGAAGTGTTACTACTGATTATTACTGCGTGATATTGTGAACACTTATACCAATATCTCTGAGGAAAATTCCAACGCTTGGTTATATTTCTTTTGATAAGAATAAACTGTATTAAACTTTTATCGGCCTTGAATCTGTTACGAACCCGTATGCATGCAACAATATCAAAATAATAACTACATTGTATAGGATGTCATGCCTTCTTTTCAATTAGAATGAAGCATTATTCTAAGAATGCAAGTCAAAACATCGAAACATAAACTTCCGAATTCTAGTGTTCAATAAGAATTAATTCACTCATTAAATATAGTAAACAAGGCTGGCATCTTTTAATGCAATGTAATTAAAATTATTATTGGTCACAAAATCCTCTCAAGGTATAGTTCAGTGGTGGAGCATTCGACTGCAGATCGATAGGTCCCTGCTTCAAACCCTGGCTCCCTCTTATTAAATTTTAGTAGAATTAAAAATTTTAGGCATTTGTAACTAAATAAATACTTAAGAAGGGACAAAGCAATGAAAATGCATTGCGTCATAAGTTGGAAAATCAGTAGCACTGGTAACTGTTTTAAGGCAAAAAATAGATAAAATTAAAAATGAATTTATTCCACAGCAAAGTACATAAATCTGTAAAGTTTATTTATTTATTTTTTTTTTAATTTTCGAAAATTTTATTTGTTCTTTCTTAGCAGCTTTTTAGAAACTAGAACTACATAATCATGCAGAAAATCATTCTCGCAGAAATCAGTAATATTTTCAGCAGTTTACCAGTAACTAATAACTTCGCAATGAATGTATAACTTTGTATAAAACATTGATTACTATTTTTGGCCCTTTCTTATTAAGGAAAAAACACTTAAGTGTCAAACATAAACAATGGCTCGAAATCTGTCTAAATGGCGACCACTCTAACTATACTAATGTACTTCATGGAAATGAATGGCCATTTAATTAAACCATAATAACTACAAAAAACGAAAAGACAAATACAAAATATATTTTTACCAGATTAATTTCAAATTACGCAAGAGACATAAACTTGCAGATTTTATTAACATCGCCGAAAATATTTGCACCTTTTCATGCAATTGCTGGCACATAAATTCGATGAGATAAGAACCAGGAGGATGGAAACCAGTACTACGCTGATATTTATTTCAATATTTTACTCATGATATCCTGTATCAGGATCAATAACAGGCTTAATAATAACTTAACCTATAGGTGTGCACAACCGACAGTTGCCAGTTTCTCTGCTAAGTAACTGGAAATGTAGTATAGAAAACATGTGTATTGATTTTCCACTCTTCTCGATCATACGCAACGACGTGCTTTACACAGGTTTTGAGGCTTAGGTGAAACTCACGCTTCCGCTGATTAGCCGTGATTATCGTGCTCAACTTTTCTCGGCTGTCTGAGGTTAGGTCCCTGTGGAGATTTAACTTTGGAGGTTGACTTTAAACGCTTGACTTGATCTGTCATGTAGTCGAAACAAGTGAGGATTAGAAGTGCGTAAGAACGGGTGTGACCACTTGACATGAGTGCATGTGCAGACTATGTCTTGTTGAAATTTTCTAGGTCCATCCTCTGTATCCCTCTACATTACTAACACAGTGCAACACGGGCTTTATTTCTTGATGGGGATCTAACCCCATCGAAAATATCTACAATAACTTTACATTAACATGTAAAAGATGTTCGAAATTCTAATAAACGCAAAGACGTTTGAAAAACTTCCAGAAGGTGAAACGGAAAGCTGCCGATCTGATTGTTACAAAACATGAAGTTTAAACAGGTAAAATAATATTCATAGAGCAAGTACGAAGATTTTAGCGCACACAATTGGTCATGTAACCGTCAACGATCCAGTGAAAACTCAAAACATGCAGTTTAAAAACACCAAAATATATGTTGAGTCTGCGCGCGCATCTCAATGCTTCTGCGCACGACTCTTGAGCTCTTGTAATTTTTGTTACGTGAGAATGTGAGTTAAGAGCCTCTGAGAGAATTCATGGCTTCGAGTGGCCAGAAGCTGTGTAAAATTAATGAGAATAAATGTGTTAAATATTATAACAGTATTCTAGTGTGCGTGTAACAATGTACATGATAATTTTTCATCGAAAAATTTAAATAAATAGAAGGAAGGGAATATACAACAACTAATTTGTATTTCCAATTAAGTTTTGGCCAAAGATGTCTTCGAATATTGAAACTAGTACAAAAATTTTGTCAAATGGATTCGAAGCTTCCTTACGGCTGTTATTCGTATGATATCTTACATGCATAATTAAGAAAACATATTATTTATTTGTTTTAAACTTTAAAGAAATCATCGAATGAAAAAGTAAAAATATTCCAGACTTGAGTGTACTTTTCTAGTTTTAGGTTTACTTTTGCCAGGCGCTTCCTTTGATTCTGACATTTTTTTCAAATTTGGTATTTAAAAGTTTGTTTTTATCAACAACAATCTTTTGCTTCCAATTTTAAATCTTCTTTTCTTTTAGGATGTTCAGAATTGTTTCGGCCCACGTGCTTGGTTTAGCCACGTGGCTCCTTTCTCCCTGTTTAAGGGATATTTTGGCATAATTTAAAATCTCTGCGTATCCTAAAATACAGTTACAGCACTTTACGTTGTTTATCCATTGACCTTCACAACATTAAATTTTGTGGCCGCTAGCACATTTTACACTCCTTATCATAAGTTCATATTCAGAAGTGGAATGAAAGAAATACTGGTAGTTTTGACTCTGAGCCATATCACCCTTTGGTTTACATACTTAAACGGAGACATAAAAATATCAAAAATTTTGAATTTCATAATTTTTTTCTGCCGCAGGTTCGTTTACGAACTGTAGCTGGAACAGAAGCATGAAAAATTTTTGCATCGGATTTATTTTCACAACATTGAGATCTTCAGCAACGTTAAGAGAAATGTAAGGTTTATCCTACTTTTATAACAGCTATTTTATGCATCTTTCCTATCCCCTCTAGCTTCAGCTTATAATTTCCTACCAGAATATATTTTCAGAAACGCGGTTAATGCAAATGAGTAAGAGTAGTATTTAAATCGATGTTTCACTGACTTCGTTAGAGAGCCCGAGTTCCTGACTAGCGCGCGTGTTTGACTTTGGCTACGTCTCTCTCTAAGCTATTGCTACTCTCTGCCGTACTTTAGGACCTTGATTGGCCTCGCCGACGTAATTGAGATTTAGGGGCCAACTACTTACAATCTTGATAGCTTCGGCTATACCTTTCAGTTAGCTTTTGTGAAGCTTAGTTAAGTTTAATTTCATATTAATTTGAGTTCAAGCCCAAGTGGAGCCTTTGGTGTACGCTCCGAGTTAGGAGTTGATTGCGTCATATTTATTTTGAGAAATAAAGGGTAGTTATCCCTTCTTGAGTCTTATGTCTCTGGTCACACACTTAAGCGATTATTCGCTTACCAGTGTTAAGGGTTTCAAAGATTGTACTATAAAATAAGAAGGTGAAACCCAACAGAGGCTCAATTTTCTCTGCAGAAGTATCAGCTGGGATTTTCATTTATACAAAATTTCTACAGTTTAGAATGTTTTACACGAACTATAGAACTTTGAATATTATTACATCAAATAGAGAGAAATACCTCTACGCGTTTCTACATGAATCGGGGATATTTTCAAGAATTCGAGTTGGACTCAAAACAGTATCCTCCGTTAGATTTTTCACAAATTCACTGAACTTCATACTGGATTTATGATAATTCAGCATTTCTTAATCTCCCAACATTTGCGATCCAATTTTCAATCTAATTTTCATTGCGCACTCCTCTCATACAATTATAATAATAAAAATATTTTGAGTATTTGACTCTAAAGCTACACTACGACCTTAATTAAAATCCTTACAAATTACCAAGAATACGTAAATTTATTAATATTTAGAAACACCGATTCACTTCACTAACAAAATCAGAATTGATGAATCTCTATTGCTTTTTGCTCTATGTCTACAATATCGAGTATTCGAGAAGTTCCGAATTGTCTCGAACATTCTGGAATGTCTGCGAAACCGCTATGCAGATATATATAAATGCTGCATCTCATTTGGTTTTCTATCACTGCCAAATCTGTTTTGAATGCATGTATTGTAATTTGCGAGTTAATTGCAATTCACGGGATTAAAAATTCACTACAATAGATTTATGCAGAATCATATATGAATTTTTAAGTGGGCATAAGCGAGCGTTAGACGATAGTGAAATATCAGCAAGTGCACAGAGAGTTTACGAGTACTGAAGTAAACGAAGAAGAAAGGTCCGTGTGTTTCAAAATTGCTCACAAATTTTGTCAGAAAACTACACGAAACCTAATAAACTTAAATAATATTTGGAAACTCTCCAAGTGGGTACATTAACAAACCTCGAGAGGTTTTCGAAGTAAAATTGAATCATATAAAAATAAAACTCCTTTTCGAAAAAAAAAACTTTGAATGAAAAAGCTTTATTTGCCTCTTGCAAAGTTTTGTACAAAATAGCCAGACGTAAAAATCCTTAGACCATTCGAGAAGAGCTTATTTTGCCAGCTGCAACTGAGATTGTAGAAGCTCAAAACTAGAGATAATTTTGCCAAACAATCACATTTCATATCTCTATCAAATGATACTGCTGCCTTCAATTTGATAATACAGTTAAAGATACACAGCATCAACTTTTCCAGAAGATGCGTGACAAATTGTTCTCACTTCAGCTTGATGAGGCAACAGATACACTCATTTTATTGCCTGTGTTCGATTTTCTGATGGCAAGCCAGCAGCAGCAAAAGAGATACTATTTCGCAAACCAAAGAACTCAAAGCAAGTTACTTGCATTATTAAGAATTCAAAGCTACAGCATTCGCATTATTTGCTATCTTAAATGATTTTAGAATTGGCACTATGAACTTCACATATATCTGAGACTCAGACGCTTTCTTGCCTTTATAAAAATAAAAAAGTAAAATACGTCGAAAATATTTATTTTTGTTGTCAGTGTTAAAACTGATCGTAAATAGCAGTTTAAATAAAAATACACTGGAGTTTATCTATACCAACCTAAAAGTGTTGACTGCCAAATCTAAAAAAATATATATATATATAAGATTGACAGAAGAATAACAAAATTAGCATAACGCTGTCTCTTTGTGCAAATCGAAATTACTGTCATTACAACCCACTATTATCGTTTTAAAGTATGTTATACTTATTATGAATTATTTTCTTAGCAAATATCAGAGGCATATTTCTTATGTCAAGAAATTTTTTACCACCCTATTGCTTGTAACAGAAAAGAATCCGGATACCTTATGACTAAAAAAAAAGATTAACAATTAGGTCCTAGCAATGGATTGCTACAACATTCAGTGATATAATTCATTATTTTGTGCAGTATTGGAAAAATAGATTTAAAAAATTGAATTAACAATATCATAAACCGGACGTTTAAATTTCATAAGAGTAACAGGGTCACAATCAGGAGGTTAGGAATCCCCACTTGTTTCAAACGGTAGTTATGTAACTCATCCTGGAAAGACTATCAAAACAAGAACACGTGAGCCTTTAATCACTCATTTACGACCAATCTCATCTCAAGTTATTTACGATGCGATTACTCGTAAAACAGTAGCTTATTCCTGAATAAAACATTTACGAGCAGAAAGCTGAGCTCCGTTACAGGTTAAATAGTTACTTTTAATATGTTTCAGTTGGCAATTATCGAGGGTACTTACGGTGTCAAACAATTTTTTCCCTTACATTCAATCATTTGAAAAATTATTTTTCAATATTTACCCTTACTCTTTACTTTAAATTGACACATGGGCGTTAAATTCTTTACATGTTAAAAAAAAGGTATCTATTTAATATACGCATGTTACGAAAATGCGCTTTAAATCTACGATATATTTTAGCCGTGCAGCGCTTGAGATCATTTTATAACAGATATGGTCTTGTTCATTCTTTTCGATGTTCAAGACTTTAAACATCTGTAACGCCTTAATTTGTGTTCAGAAGAAAAACATGATCTAGGAAGGTAAAAATTTCATTGTGTATAACTAGGCACCAATATTGTTTCGAATGACAATTCATTAAGATTTCCTTAAATAATCACTTTGCATGAGCAGGAAGAACTTGACTGAAACAATTTGCAGCACATAGAAAATGAGCAGCTGTAAGTAACTCAGAGGGAATATAAAGATAATACAAATTCTCCTTTTTAAAAGAGAAATATTTAATACTATTCATATCACTTTGGACCAAGCCTGGTCCGAAATTCTTTCTTTAGGAATGCTCTTGTACATCAAATCGAAGATTACAAACAAATGCTACAGCTGATACTACTTCGGATGGAACACAGCATGAGCAAACTACAACCTCATTAACGATTCACTTGGTTAATTCTTTGAAGCGCAATCTCAACACTAAACTGTTTACTGGCTGTCGGATCTGTATTCATGAAAAAAAAATGCATTCCTTTGGAAAATTTTGTAAAATCGCTGTTAGAGATTCGAAAATACATTTTCTAGAAAGTCGCTAAGTTCGCAAGAATTAACCAATGCCCATAGGAGCGTTTACACATATATTTAAGTTTCTAACTGAGATAGTTATAAAATTAAACCTTGATAAATTTAATCACGGTATCTTTAATTTTGTACAAGAAATAAATATGAACAAATAAGATAAGTGACCATAAGTTCAATTACATAAAATGCACCCTAAATTACTACACAAAATGCAACAAATAAACAAATTAATTACAAAAAGAACAATAACGTCGTAAAATTGCACAAAAACAAAAATACAATAAAATGGTTTCAAATATTCATAGGAGTTAACAACAATGTGCAATGATTTTGCGCTCGCTATATTCCAGCTAAAATGTACCGAGTTAACTATTTCTCGCTTGAATCAACTTCTGGATCATTTCGGAATAATCCTGATTCCCAAAAATTTTTTAACGAGATTTTAAAATTAATTTTAAACCTTTAACTCTTGATAACTCGCTTACTACCCAGTCTTTCTCTAATAAAACTTAAACTTCTCTAATGAAACCTAAAATTTTAAACGCGTGCATATTTTACTCTAATTTCCAGTTGAGATAATTTATGCCTTCCCACTCAGATTAGAAAATTCAATTCAATTACAAACCACTTCTATATAAATAGTAGTTACGTTAAATTTATTCAACAGTTACTAGTGTTTATTAAATTTAACGGAACCTAATTCAGTGTTCCTATAAACCTAATTTTGTAACTAAATAATACCATTTTAATTAAATAATGCTTAGCAGATCGCATTTCAACAATTATTTCTCTTATGGAGAATCATTCTTTTCATGGTTTCGGAAGCGAAGCATTAACACACACTACAGATTCATTTACGGCAGCATCATAAGTAATTACTAAATCTGAAATTCTCTTGCATCTGAGCTTTACTCAAGAGTTTACATTAGAACTAATGCTTTATCTTCAAAAGCTGAGATTTTCTGATGAATCTGACTCCGAAAATGAATGCCCAAAATTCCGTTTGGATCTGAATGAGCGTTAAATCTTAATCTCATTCATACAGTTATAGTAGAGTTTGGCATTGTCTTTTAGAGAATGATATGCTAATGGGGAAATTTAATCATCCAAACTGAAAGCCAAAGAATCCAAAAGCAATGCCTTAAATTATAATTTGCTTGTCTTCCAATTAGGTTGTTTTCTCTTATTACACAATGCAATTCTCTCGAGTAAAAAGAAAGACACACTGTATATTATCTTTTTCGACGATCAATAGTCAACTCCAAGAATACATCTCTGTAGCTAAGCTTAACAAATGCAGTCACATCTTTCAAAGAACAATTAAATTAGTTGTTTGATTAGGAATCCTGTAAAATACATTTATGGTAATATATCTTAAATTGCTTCCAACTTTTTAATAGAAATTATAATTGCATTAATTCTTCATTCTAACTAATGAATATGCTTCTGTTCTGGCGGCATAAATCAACAAGAATCAGAGTAATACTCATAAATTTGTGGGACTAATTTCGGAGGTTTAAATATGAAACCCTCTTCTTCAGTTGCAGAACTGCAAATGACGAAAGAGTGAAATGATGAAAAGAAATAGAGAATAGTAAAATGAAACATATACCTAAAATTTGGAGAATATGCATAGTAAAAGAAGTAAACGATATAAAAAAATATAATTCTTAGAAATGCAGACCTTTCCTGTACTATAAAGTTTGTAAAATTTCATGACAAAAGAGTTCGATTACTTTTTCTTTAATTTACGTCACAGTGGTAACAGAAAATCGGAGGGGGAAATATGGATGACTCGATAAATGTCATTATCATAAACAATTCATCCTGTACTGTGTGCAATAGTCCTGTAAGTTCTAACCTTTTTAGCTATCATGCAATGTGACTAGAACTCAATGTCCAACCTGGAGACTTCTAGCCCAGGCGTGAAGATGAACACAACAGGGAAAGGGTGTTAAAGATCCTTTTATTAGCCTCAGCTCTTTAACGGAAAAGCACGGACATTATGTTTACAATAGCATCAACTATTTGCGGTGAAAACGTAAAGATAATTTAACAATAGATTCAAAACGTAAGAAGTAGTGCGAGATGATAAAATTTAATTTAAACCAATAGGCTGCAACCTACACTGCTGATAGACCAACTAAACGGCCAGACTTGCGCAGCCACTAGTAAAAGCTGGAGGACAAAATAGCAAACTTCAGCTACACTGCTGAAATAAATTAAGAGAATTTTCATATTTGATCTACGATATCCAGAACTACTGGACATATTTTAATAAAATTTGGTGTGAACATAGTTTGTTATAATACAAATAAAACAATCATTCAACAATTATAATAGACACACATGTCCGTATGTAACACTCATGGGAGTCTGATAGTCTGAAACAGCGGTTGCAGAAGACACATAAGAAATGGGTTAGTAGGGGGTATGGTCCCTTCTTACAGCCATACAGGCCTGGTAGCAGGATGTCATACTGGAAATAAGGCACCTTATCAGTGCCTGTCGCAACTGGTCCCACTCATTCAGCAGCGCTGTTTTCAGCTCCTAGATGGTTCTCGGAGGGGGGTTGAGAGTTGCAATCGCCCTCCCCAGAACGTCCCAGACATGCTCTATAGGGTTGAGGTCTGAAGATCTGTCTAGCCAATCCATCCGGCGAATATCGTCATTCTCGAGAAATTCGTCGACCAGAAGAGCTTCATGTGGCCTCGCGTTAACGTCCTGTAAAATGAACTCGGGACCCACTGCACCCCGGAAAAGGCGAACATAGGAATCCAAGACCTTATCCCTATACCTCACACAGTCACAGAGCCTTTGTTAAAGACGTGGAGAGGTGTGCAACCATCCAACATGATGTCCGCCCAGATCATTACACCACCACCGCCATAATTTTTGATTTCGCGGACATTGCAGGGTAGGTAGCGCGTCCCTGGCTCTCTCTATATGAAAGTACGGCAAGAATCGGTGTTTAGGTTAAAACGGTGAACAGAACGGTCGCCCATTGCTTCGTACTCCAAACACTATGCTGCCTGCACCATGCTAATCGGACACTCCTGTCCGTAGACGTGAGCGGGACGCAAACAGTCGGTCTTCTTGCAAACAACCCTCTCTCATTCAGTCTTTTGAAAACTGTCACCCTTGTTACATGGGTTTCTGTGGCTGCATACAGGTCCCGAGAGAGCTGAGAAGCTGTAGCTCCTCTGTTACGCCTCGCTAACATTTACATATAGCGATCTTCTCTGGCCGTCGTGGCTCTTGGACAACCTTGCCCAAGCTGTCTCTCGATGGATCCAGTATCCTGGAACTGTTTCCATAGGTTACACACGACACTGGGTGTTAAATTAAACTCTCTGCATATCTGGACTTGCGATTGGCCTGCCTCTAGCCTCCCCACAATTCGTCACCTCATTCCATCATCTAAACGTTGGTTGTTACTCATTTTTACTGTTCCGATGTGAATTTAACCGATTGCAAATAACACAAAGAAATTCGCCGAGGTGTGCTAACAAGGGCAATTCTGCTTACCCTCCACTCGTTTATAAAGCCTGTTTTTCTGCTGGCTCCGTTTACACACACGTGTACGCTTACGTATTTGCGGTACAATATTTGCATTTTTATCTAGAAGCAGTGGTTTTTCCTTTAGTTCATTTCTTTTCAAGCAGTTTGATAAAATATGCAAATTCTCTTAATTTATTTCACCAGTGTATATTAGCGAAATCCCACTCTGTTTAATATTCTCCTTTCACTCATTTAAATACTCTCGCACCTGCTTGATTTGCATCCTGGCCAGGAGATCCGAGAGAAAAATAAGAGAATTCAGAAAAGATATCAAAATTAAAATAACTGGTTAGTGAACCACGGGAAGCCCTACATCCCTACCACGACCGTTTAAAATTCTGTATTCCTATTCCCAGACATCAGGTGGAAAATAAGGGGGGAAGAAGTTTATGTAACTCCAAAATCGCAAATATCAGTTTTCCACACTCCCAAGCATTACTTTACTTTAAATCGAGTAATCTGAAGTGCTATCTCAGTAAACACGCATAATTTGTTTCAGCAAGTCCTTAATGTAACGTCTAAAAGCTTAAAGGGATTTTCTTTTATATAGATGGGATAGATGGTATAGGTATGATTCGGATTTTTATCCACATTTTACGCAATAAATTATTTAATGTTTTCTCATGCATTTTAAATACTCTGTAAATTATAGTTTCTTTCGAACTGAAATGAAAAATAAGAAAATGAATAATGAAAAATTGAATCCTGAAAGATTCTTTAGCAACATGTGAATAAAAGCACTAAAACTCAATAAACAATAATGTTTTATTTTGGTCTAATATTTTGGAGAAATTCAATTAAACTTATCAGTCGATATTTTCCTTGTTTAAACAAATGAATAAGAAATAAACTAAACTTATTCTGCTGTTTTTATAAACATCAGGTGAAGTGAGAAAGCATAAACAAATATTCCTCCCTTGATATTTTGGAGACATGTAATGCCAGCAAAATGCCAGTTAAGCATTTGAATTATTAATACCAGCAGTTTTGAAAGCTATTCGAATAACTTTAAGTTTAATTGAGTATGCAATTCAATAGGGGACTGGAAGCTGATTTTATTATGCAAAGGTAATTTTTTATGCATATTTGAGACCACATTAACATCAATATGCCTTTTTGCTAACAAGCTCTCTTGAAAATAAAAGAATATGCAAGCAAAAAAAGATGAGACAAGAGTTGCAGTCGTTGTTAAATGAACACTTTTCGTAATAAAAGCATGAATTTTTGATTCCGCGGTTTACCAGTCTCAGTAGATTTCTGAGTCTCAGCTACTTTGCCGTGAATAATTTGTTGGGAGTAAAATACGAGTAAAGTTTTAAAGACTAAATTTAACAAATTTTAACTGGTAAAACTTTACAAAATTAAAGACAGCTTTGTTTTATACAAACTATTTTCGTCAGGCTACTAATTCTAGTCTATTTACCAAATAATAATTAGTCAACTTACCAAACAAGTAAGCACCGTAATTATCAAATTGATTTTAATTAGTGCTCACGAAACAACAATAACATTTATTATTGTATTAGCTTAAAAATTCCTTTGCTTGCGGGCAGAATTTTCTGTGTAGTTAACCGTTTGCTTTGATCCAATGAATGTACAGCATGTTCACTTTGAAAGCACAAAGAACAATAAAATTTCGTTCCAAAGCAGAAAAATTAACAAAGATATTAAATCCTAATTTTTTGTAAAGCAGACAGAGAACATGATCCAATAATTTTCCTTTGCACAGAAGATTCTGTTATGAGGAAAAGTTGATGAAAAATTCAGGTGGGATCTAGAATAGACGAGCCTATCGATGAAGTATGACCAATTTGTTGAAAATCGTCATCTTTCTCTCTTTTTGAAACAAGATTTTGAAAAAAAATGTATACTCTTATTTGTTACTCACAGGTTTATCTGCATAATTCGTCGTCAGGCAATTCTATTGTCGTACAGCAGTAATCTCACGCTTTTTAAGCAACCCTCTTATTCCGCGGATGGAGCATCTACAGACTACTTCTTCTTCCCTAACTTAAAATGCTATTCCAAAGATCATTTAATAGGACTAAAAAATTTAGAAAATTAGAAAACCGAAACCAAAAAAATGTGTTCCAAAAAGTGATTTCTGAACGAATTTCTTTGTGCTAATCCTAAAATGCTCAACATAATAATTGGTTTCTGCTGTAAAATAAGCCGCCGTCACACATGTTAAGTCAAGTGTTACCTCTAAGGTTATTATTTTCATAACATTGAGAAGATTTAAAAAAAAGAACTGAATCCAGAAAACATTTTCAGTGTTTTCAAAATACGAGTTCTGAAAGGAATTGAATGCGTTAAGTCTAAAACAGTTCAACTGAATACTTAATTTCTACTGCATGATAAACCACCATCGAACAATAACCAGGCTGTTTCTTGCGAAGAGATATGTCACAGTTGTCCACCATCATCATTTATTCATCAGATTTGGCCCCTTCAAAGTACTTTCTCTTTTCTAAAGTGATATCCCATTCTTTTCGGCGGATTACAGAATAACATACTACATGCACTTTCGTACAATCATTTTACAATCATATATATATGTCAGCGCTGCCGATTGGTCATTGTTAAACCAAATATGCTTCCTTATCTCTTTTTACTGCGTCATCGTTTTCAAGTAGATATTGCCAATAAAAGTTTTCATGATTTTGAAATAACTAATCTAAGAGACGAATTTCTTGTGCTTAAGAAAATTCCCCCGTAAACAAAATGAGATGATGATGAAAGTAAAGAAACAATTAAAGATTATTTAAATCAAGAAACAGTGGAGAAAATTAGAGACTAGCATTTATTTACTCACGTTATTTAATTGGATCAATTGTTTTTTGCATAAAATTGTCATCCATATTTGTAATTTTTGTCAGAAAATATAATGTACTGTATATGAACAGAGCAGAATGATGCGGCGCATGCAAATGGAGTCTGCAAAAAAGAGAAAAAAAGAAAAGAAAAGGAAATGTAATTCTAAAAGATGTAAAAAGGAAGCTATGTTTACAATTTCTTCTGTGCTGAGAATGCGACGTTTCACAATTAACTTCCATTTCTACATACTAATATTATACATTATTTATAATTTGTATATTTTAAAATGAAGAAGTAAATACATAAAAGGATCAGCAATTTTCATAACGTACCCCTACTCCTCAATCCTACTATATTTCTCTTTGTTTAATGGAAGTATCAAATTGATGCATTTATTTCTATAGGAAAATGTTTATTGCTTTTTTATTGTATGAAGGGAAAGATACAAAACGTTAACTACCATTCTATTGATTCTCAATTAAAATTTAATGGAACGGCATAAGAAAGGCAACTATTATTTTTAGTACTTATTTAAATTCAGAGTGCACAAGCTGTGATATCAGTACTGAACAGGCCCACCAGTGGCAAACAGCAGACTCGCTGAGATCTAGTAGTTCGATCAAAGAATATGAATGGCAAAAGAAGGCGAGCTCTTGTAAACAAAATATAAATCAGCCTAGCTCGTCTGAGGCGACTTTCGAGTCTAAGCCAGTATGCGGTGAAGCAAACACGCAAGAGGTGAAATTCATTCTACTTGAAATGCTAGAGAAGTACGGGATATAAATCTTCTATTTGAGGATTAGGTTTTGCTACTATTTGTACCCGAAGTTCTCGTCTTGCAGTGTGCTTTGCATACGATTTTTTTTTATTTTACTGAAAATTTTTCGTTTTACAATTAATCATTTTCATACTTACATATTTAATAAATGGTTACTATTGTGTTAATCTTTCTAATGTAATACTATATATTACATTACGCTTTCATTTTAAATGTCTGTGGTAATACATTTCTATAAATATATGTAATATTTATTATTATCATTAAAAATAATTAAAAACCACCGCTGAGAATAGCTAGGAGCGAAATATGTAGTAAGCCTTCATAATGGTCACCCTGCCAAATACTGATCGCGCTTGTGACTGCTTGGTTTTAGGCGAACGAGGCGATCCTTCTCTCTCAGATGCCGAATTGTATTACAGCAAATTGTTATGAATCAAAAATGTTAATTGGGATAATTTCGTGTTTCCGAAGATGTTTTCGAGCTTCCTCACTGTACAAAAGAAATCGATAAAATTTTTGTTGGGGTTAATGTTTTTAACTATTTCGCAATAAGATTTAGGTTTTAAGACAGGAATAAATCTGGAATTGTTTCTGTTAAATATTATTTTGTTCTTGTCATGAGGAGATTTCTAAGATGGTCCATTTTATGGCTAGCATTATTATTATTATTATGCTGAACATTTATGCATTTGATGACGTTTGCTTTTTAGAAATTTGGGAGGCCATCGGTTCTTAAAAATTAAGGCAGAGAATCAGCATTGCATATGAAAACTTCATACTGGGATACTCTCAAATGTTTCTGATTTATTCAATAAATATGTTACAATGAGAGTTTCAATCCAATCTTTCATTACATGCGATTATTTAATTACCTTTTCATGTCACGGAAGGGGTTCTCTAACGAAATTAAACCCGGCAACTTAAAGATATTTCCAACATTAAAGAAATAAGAATTAAAAGTTTTATGTAAAGAATTCACGTTTTTAAATCATTCAATATAGCGTTCTGGCAGGTTCTCAAATGTTGCTGAATTTGTTGGATCGTATTCATACATGAATTTCCGGGCCTGCCTTTACGCCTATGAAGTTTACCAGCGCCATATACACATTTCCCACATAATATTTCTACGTGGCGTTGCTGAGTCGGGTGAAACTTTACCTTTCTCTCAATTCAGATAATTTAGTTCGACTAAGGTTCAGATCACTGAGAACGAGCTACTGCATGGGAGGTTACGTGGTTTTCTCCATACGCAATGGTGAATCCGAGCCATTTTCCTCGTAAATGTCCTACATGAAGGCATTGATCTTCTTAGGAGAATAGTCCTCGACTGCACTGCAATAATCTAAATAATTCTAATCCAGTAAGAGTAAATAATAAGTAATCTAAATAATTCAAATCCAGTGAACAGATTAAATAAATAAGACTGCTCACTTTGCACGAGATGACTGATAAAAATATTATATGATGTTTTTAATGAAAAATCAGAAAATGGCTGAAATTCCATTTTCACAAAAATTTTTAGTCACGGACCCTACTGTTTATCTAATAACCATCCATCTCTAATACACCTGAACAGTATTATCTTTATTATTATAGCATATCTGAAGTATACCTATGATCCTAATGTACCTGCCGAGACTTGACGGGAATCACCTTTTGATTTGCGAAATACAAACTATACAAGCACAACAAAGCAGTTACTAACTCCATACAATTTTATTCGATCTTTTCTATCTTAATACTTAAAAAGTTTATAAACTGCAATTAGAAGACGTACGTATACCTAAATACTCCTCGAAGTACTTCAAATACATAAAATGTAGTTCTAAACAATCGCCCTTCAACACTTTTCTCTGCTAGTCGGTGCTTTAGCACTTAGTTAGTGTCTAATTTTAAAAGGACTGGATTGTTTGGATTTCGGCAAAGCAGGCACTTTCTGTCCCAAAGATAGAATTTTTAAGGGAAATAATCTCGTATTAGTGTTATAGCTGAGAATTAAATGATGAAAACTTGCATACAAATAGCTCTACCAGTGTTGAGCGATTTTGCCAGTCGGCAGCTGGTGGGCCTAATTTTAGAAGATGAATTGAAAATCTCTTAAGAGGTACATGCCGTTTCTCTCCCTTTATCTTCTTCTGAATCTCAAAACTTCGAAAAATGATTTATTTTTTAATCACATTTCAGTACTTATTCTCTTATAACACAGGATGGCCAAAATAAAACTAGCCAGAATAATTTGTTGTTTATAGTGCGTTTTTATGAAATTCAGGAAACACTTACTATGTCATTCGAGTTTTATGGTTGGTTTGATTTCTTTGATTACAGAAAAGCATTCGAAGTCTATCTTCCTAAGAAGAGGGATGTCTTTGTGGGGGACGTTCTAATGGAAACTGGCTCGTATACACGTTACACATGGGGAAAACCAGGTCAGTTTATTTTGGCCACCCTTTACATTCTATTAGCCGCCCACGCGTTATAATGATTATTGATCCCAAAGAAGCCGAATATGTTTGTAAGCATATACTGTTTGGCGGCAATGGGTACCTCAAAATGCATGACGAGACGAAAGACTTCTGGAAAGGCTGGTGGTAGCGGAAAAGGGATGGGAGACAATCGGACCGCCCATCGGGGTGTTCTCTCTCAAAACGGGGTAACTGCACAGCTGGAGCGGCGGGACTTTACTTTTAAGCCCAGTGGTGAATTTCTGGTTTCCTGCCCAATTCTCTGTACCCGTACATTTCAGTATGTTTCCAAGCAATGAATTTCTTACGATTTTCGTATCAAATATATTCAGAATTAAAGAAATATATTAATCTTATTTTCAGATATTTTCTTAAGATATTATTTTTAAAAACAACTTAATAAATGTACTTTTAAGTTACAGGACAATATAAAGGTAAGCCTTCCTTTTCAATTGAAATGTATCTAAAATATATATTATTTATTAGTGGCAAACTAGCGGTGACGTCGCTAAGTACTCGTAGTTTGACCTAGGATCAAATCTTGGCGGACACTGGTTTCATGGAAGCTTTCGTGTATTTACTCATGGTAACGAAGATACGAGTCTCTTTCACTCAGAAAGTCCTTCAAGTAGGCATCTCTCATTTTGAAATCAAATAGCCCTCTCGTGCTTTACCACAATCAAACAAATTTTAAAACCTAAACTAGGACAACGTAAAAATGCTTTACGCAATACTTACTTTGAAAACAAGAGCATTGTTATAGTAGATCAGAATGACACATTGAACTTAACAATAGACACAAATTTCGTTTAAGATCTCTTAAAAAGAGTGTTTGACGTACTTCTAATTTTTTCACATTGAATTTACATGAATACGAATAAATGAAGTGCAACTCCAGAAACATTAATTTGGATATTTCTAGAGAAGACTTTTAGACGTTGTCCAACAGGATCGAAAAATGGCATAAACTATGGAAAAGTTTTTAAAAATTAGCAAAAACTTGGGTTTCTTTCTTCTTTTTTAATATGCGTTAATAATGTCACGTACAATATATTATTAATTTTAAATGAAATTTCATTTGGTATTTTAAGCATGAATTTATAATTTTATAATAAACGAGATAACAGAAAGAGCAGTCGTATAAAATATGAGAAAGGTATATTAGAAACGCAGCGAGAAACCCGATACCAGGTGGAAAGTCTTCAAGATAAAAATGACTAAAACTTAATAGTTTCTGGCTTAAGAAATTTAATAGCATATAGGAAAAACCTTGCCAGTAATTGAAATAGATATTATTAAGCCTTAAATTACAATATTTTATGTGCAAAGAAAGAAGAGACCATTTTTTTTTGTTAATTTTTAAAACCTTTATCATAGCTTATGACATTTCTCATCCTGTTGGAGAACATGTAAAAGTCTTCTCTAGAAATATCCAACTTGATGTTTCTGGAGTTGCACTTTATTTATTTTTATTTATGTAAATTCAATGTTAAAACATTCAATTTTTTAATACTTTTGAAACTTCTGAAAGAGATCACTAGACAACTCCCAGCTCTGCTAGGAGCTTGAAAATATTTTCAGTGTCTATTGAAACCGTAGGAAGAAATAGAAAGAAGCAATTGATTTACCATAAGCAGCAAAACATAAATCTGTGTAAGGACTTAATCATCGTAATCTACGAGCCTCTTGATAACAAAGCTGTTCAACGAGATGAAGAAAATGATAACATGAAAAATACAACACCACTAGATAATACGATGTTTTAAATCATCGCAGTCAGACTTAAAAAAAAACATACCGTTTTCTGTGTTTATCTACTATTGTGAATTCCAAAATTAGGTCTTTCAGTATGACGTTAGACATAATTTTGGGGTTTAACAGCAAAACGGTACAAAATGGGGAACCACTACAAAAGGTAACGAAACGATGCAACGATTTTATGGTTTAAAGAAAACGATAAAAATTGTGCAATAAATTTATTTTTCTAGGAAAAACTACAAAAAAGAGAATTTTAATTAAAGCTTAATAACAAGCTTTGCATGTTAAACTCAAAAACTGCTAAATCTGAAGTTTGCGCTACCAATCAACTCTAAAGCGTTCAATGGCAATATGTTGTATAAAATACTCTGCATATCTTGAGTATAAATTTTTACTTGATGGGTAAAAACTTTATTCAGTAATTGCCACGCCATTGTCGATCTGATACTTGATTATAAGCATCGTAATTCCTGGCATATTTTCTCCCCTCACGCATTTTTCCCCCTAATTTTGAAAATTTAAAAAATATTTGTGTAATTTTCCCCTTTCTTAATGCGTTCAAAGAACTAACTCCCTTAAATTTTAAAATGTATACGTCCACGAAGTGACTGGTTTCTTCTTATTGATAAATACAGACCCTCGTAAACTACCTGTAAAGATAGCTTATTCAGTGTCCTTGTTTCTTCTAGTACTTTCGATTTTGTACGAAACTAGACCAAATAATTTTGTAACACCAATGTGCACTGTGTGCATAAGTGTGCATTTACATATTTTAATGCTTAACATTAAGACCGCTCGCTGGCGAAGTGGCTAGCGCGTCGCGCAGCTGCACCACAGGTCCGGGACTGGGCAAGGTTGACACATCATCCCTTAAGTGGGTCGATAAAATGAATACCAAGTTCGTTTGGAAACTAAACACTGGGGGTCCTGCGACAAGCTCACTACTTTCCCAGGGCATATACTGATGCACTGCGAGCCCAAAGGTCAAGAAAACAGAAAAGGGCACTGCAGGCAGTGGTCCACTAGGGCGGTTGCGCCACTAAGTTCAGTTTACTTAACATTAAATTTCTATCACTTCAGTTCAAATTAATTATGGATTTTATAATTAACGTTTTAAAGTTATTTCCACTCATTGCGATTATTACGTTAACTATAATCTAAAGTACACAAATTCTTTTCCTAGGTAAAGTAATATATATAGAAATAATATAACAAGAATGCTAAATAATTTGAACATGAATTAAAACGTATAAACCTATGTATAGCTGATTTCCTTACTTATTTCTTAACATTCATAAACTGCCTTATTAGCTAAATATTCCTTTAATCACGGTAAATGAAAATTTTTTCTTCTTAATGGCTAAATGCATTGTAGCAGAAAGCCAATTTTACGCGATATGCACCCAATTTCCTAAACGTGTGAGGAAGTATTTCCAACAAAGAGAGGAAATGCTCAATGGGGCATATTTTCAGGTTAAATCATACGTTGAGGGATACATCGCCACTTCAGGCTGCGTGTTTTGAGTTATAATCTCAAGCGATTTGATGCACATAATGTTTCTTACCGTATGTCTGAAAAGGACTGCGGTTCTGTTCACGGCTGTG
>KK113195.1:190345-203814 GCA_000611955.2 Stegodyphus mimosarum
ATTTACCACCTCATCAACCACAGGAATAAGCGATCGGAAGGGAATATTCACTAATAGACGTTTATATATTTAATTAGATATTAACTTGATTATTTAAACCCATATTAAAAGTTAACATACCTCATATTCTATCTGTTTTATTAGAAGCATTGAAATTACTTAAAAAGTATTGAATAGCCACTTGAATCCCTGCAATCTGTTGCCAATCTATCAGCACATAAATATTTATTATTTATGTACATAATTTGATTAGGTAATCTTTTATATTTTTTATTACTTATGCGAAGTATTCTTGCATGGAATTATTATGTCATTGTTGCATAAAGTTTGTAAACTATAATTCAGGTTTGTATGACTTAGGGTTTTGGTTTGGTTTATTTTTAATTATAGCACAGCACTCGAGGGCTATCTGCCTAAGGGGAGGGATGCCTTTCTGAAGGGCTAACTAACTAACTAAATTTTGGTAAACTGCCCCGTTCAATTAAGAACATTGCAAGGGATAAAATTTTGACACCTTGCCGAAAAGAGCCGAAACGGAATAGCGGTCGTACGCTAGTACCACGCGGCCTGTTAAGGCTAAAGGCATGACGGACATAAACTCTCTCTCTGGAAGATTTGTCGATCTCGCCAGATTTGTATGTGGACCCCTTGGTCCTTTATTAACCCAAAACATATATAGAATATATGAAAGAAAATGTGTACATCATATACATTATTTACAGACGTAATGATGAATCATTTACAATGGTATGTTATACAGATGTAAAGATGTGTCTTTACAATGGTATCTTATAGAGACGTACAGATGTACTTCTACAACGAAGTGTTATACAGATGGCTAGACATATCATTCTGCAATAATTTCTTCTTCTCTTTGCAGGATATTCGCTATTATTTTTTGAGTCCAATGATACATTTGGTGTTTCGAATTATCATTTCCTCGGGCATGAAAAGTATGTTACTTGGTAAAAACCTCTTTCTTATATCCGAAACCAAAGCACATCACCGGATATAATGCTCTCCGTCGGCCAGTTCTGCTGTTGTTCCGAAACTGCATTTTACGTTGCAGTGGAAGAATCTTTTGAGATATGATGAGAATTTCCCATGGTTCGTCAGTAGTTGGATGAGGAGCTTATCTGCTTTGTTCCTCTCTAATGTCACTTTGGGAAGTATTGGAAGGTTGTAGAGTCATTAAGACTTTTTTGGAAGCAGGAGATGTGGAAATGAGCAAAGCCTTCGCCGGGAATCGAACCACGGACCTCTCGGTTACGCGTCGAGCGTGCTGAACACCACACCACGAAGGCATGCGAAGAAGGCGGGAGAAATATCTTATAAGGTAAGGCCGTCTGTGTTGGCTTCCTCCTACCTGTTTTGTCACTGTTCTAGCACTTTAACTGAAACCATGTGTTTAACAACTCTCTTGGATAGTGAAACATCTATCTCCACCGTAACTTGCCTTGAGGCATATTTCACTGCCCTGTCCGCAGCTTTGTTTCCATTGACACTTGTCTGTCCTCTGACCCAATTTAATTCAATCAGGTATCTTTCGCTCTCCTAATTTATGATTTCTTGAATTGCTCCAATTAGAAGCGTAGTAGTGCCAGTTTTATTTATTGCTTTTAAGACACTTTGGCTGTCCGTATAAGTTTTCAGATCCTTGTCGGGATGGCTGTTCTTTCCATAGTCACTACCCCATATGATCTAATTTTTCAGAGCTATCGCTTCGGCTTGGAAGACCATACCGTTGTTGCTCAATTTGTGTTTCCGTGTTTCAATTATCGAGCCATCCTTATACGCAACAATGGCTGCGCCCTCTTGGTCTGTGTTCTTTGAACCATCGGTGAAGATTTCTAGACCTCTTTGGATCGGATTGTTCGAACTCCATTTGAATTCAGCTACTTCCGCTAGATGCCTTTTCATCCTTGTGAGCTCTTTTCCCATCATTTGATATAGAATACTCAGATCTTCTATCACCAGATCTTCTTAACAGTGAGTCATCCTGTATAGCTTCGACTTTTGTTCCGCTTTGAGGTCTAAAGGCATAGCTGTTACTATCACCTATCACAAGGCTGTCGTAGGAGTGGCCTGAAAGGCTAAACGAAACTTGCTCTTACACACAGTATACATGGGGAAAACCTCAAAAATGCTCAAGCAGCCAGCCCTTTGGCTGGAATTAAAGGCGCAGACCGAACTATCAGTGTTGAGCGACTTTACCGCTCCACCGCTGGAGAGCCAGAGAATTAGGAATTTATTTTTATATTGATAAAAGAATTAGGACTTTGTATTGATAATTATGTATTGATATTGATCAAGTTTGAATATTGATAGCAGATTTAGAACTTTGTGTTGGTAAGGAAATAAAAATAAGTTTGGTACTGATAAAAGAATTAGGATTTTGTATTAGTAAGGAATTAAAAATAAGTTTGAGTATTCATAACAAATTAGGGACAATTTAAATACACAGTCCAGTCACATTAATGTGACCATCTGTCAAAAGCCAGAATAACCACCTTTCGCAGAGCGGACTGCTGCGAGACGTGCAGGAAGAGAGTCACATAGGTCCCTGATGGTGTTCTCTGGGATGTTGAGCCATGCCGACTCTAATGCCGTGGCCAGCTGCGCTAGATTACGCGGTTGAGGATCCATGGCGCGAACAACTCGATCGAGATGGTCCCACACATGATCGATTGGGTTTAAGTCAGGTGAGTTTGCTGGCCAGGGGAGGACGGTAAACTCATCCTGGTGCTCTTCGAACCACGCACGTACACTGGCAGCTGTATGGCACCTCGCATTGTCCTGCTGGAAGATGCCATCATCCTGAGGAAAAACAATGCGCATGTAGGGGTGAACATGGTCCGCAAGGACAGATGCGTACTTGTATTGATCCATTGTGCCTTCCACAATGATCAGTGAACCTAGAGAATGCCAGGAAAACATTCCCCAGACCATAATGCTCCCGCCTCCAGCTTGGACCGTTCCGGCAATGGTTGCAGGGTGGTTCCTTTCAGAGGTTTCACGCCTTATACGCCAACGTCCATCTGTCCGATGGAGCATAAAACGCGATTCATCCGAAAACGCAACCTGTCGCCACTCAGTGGACGTCCAGCTGCTGTACTGGCGTGCAAATTCTAGCCTTCGCCGTCGATGAACAGCAGTCAGCATAGGTGCACGAACCAGGCGTCTGCTTCGGAGGCCCAGACGCAGCAATGTTCGCTGAATAGTACTTTGGGAGACACTTTTGGTAGCCCCTTGGTTCATTTTGGTGGTCAGTTGCTCAACGGTAGCCCGTCTATCTGCCCGAACGCATCTCCGCAACCGTCGTTCGCCTCTGTCATCTATGGCCCGTGGTGCACCACATTTGCCACGTCGCTGATTTTGGACAGTCCCATTTTGCCATGCACGGTACACTTTTACCACGGCGGCACGCGAACAGTTCACAAACTCAGCCGTTTCGGAAATGCTTCCACCCTTGGCCCGAAAGCAATGATCATGCCCTTTTGGAAATCGGATAAATCGCTTCGTTTCTGCATTGCGCCAACGATTGAAATGTTTTCCGAAGCCCTCACACACCCTTTATATACGCTCAACTGCACTGTGCTGCCACCTGCCTTCTGTGATTGGTTATTTAACTCTGACATGGAAAGTACGTGGTGGTAACATTAATGTGACTGGACTGTGTAAGTACAATGCATACATGAAAAATTAACTTAAAATGGGCTTTCTCCTTGTTTCATCTTGGAATCCTTAACAGAAATAAAGCTAATTTGCTTTCAATGCTCTGAATGAAAATTTCTGCTATTTACAGAAAAGTATAGTAATCAGATCTGGCTGCTAGCTAAGTAATTAGTTTGTTTATATATTCGTCATAAACACTTATTATTATTGTACATAATTTGATTAGGTAAACTTTTATATTTTTGATTACTTATACGAAGTATTTCTGCATGGAGTTATTATGTCATTTCTGCATAATGCATAATAGTTAATAAAGGCTAAACAAAGAAATCGTACTAAATTTATTTGCTTGCGCTTGACAAAATATTTCATTTGCCGTCCGGACATAATTATGATTACATTAAAAATATAAGGAATTATGATTATATTAAAAAAATAAGAATTGCTGTATATAAAGTAGATAATCTGATGAGGATCAAAGAATCTGAAGACTGTCTCTTTGTAACGAATTACAAATTGTACACATAATTAGTAAGTTCTGTTTTTATACAAGGTGGCTTATCAGTTGCAGTTAATTGATAATCAGTCTAATTATAATTAATTTGGAAACGTTTTTGAAAAATAAAAGTACTTGTTATAATCATGGAAGTCCAAAAGTTAAAAGAGAATTAACAATTGATGCCTAAATCAGACATGCCCAAAATACCGATCGCGGTGGTTCCTGCAGATCACAAAATACATTCTGTCACTAAAAAATAAGAAAAGTTTTATTATTGATATTTTTCCTTGAAACATTTAAAAAAAAGTCCCAATAAATAAACTACGCAGTGGCTACCAAAATGTGCTAAAAAACGGAAAATTGAAAAGATTCAAATTTTAATGTAGCATCAGAGGGTTTGCGAAGGTTTTTTATGCTATCGCTGAGTTCGCAGTCAACTGCTGCTCTTGAACATAGTCCTACTAACACAAAATTTTATTTTTCTAGTTCTTTTAGCTTTATTACTAAGAATTGCTTCCTTTGCACTTACGCTACATAAAATCACACAATTTTTAAAACCAGAATTCCCGATATAGTGTTAAGTGTTCTCCATAAATATATGTATTTTTCAGTTTATCATATCAATGTGCAGCTTTCTTAATAAGATGATTACACAGCGTTTTTGTCTTCTTATTACTAATGTGCCGCGTTTTCTATTTTATTTGTTAAATATCACGTTCTTTGCAATTTACCGCATAAAATTGAGCAGCAAAATCACAAAATACTTAAATACAGCATATCTTAAGAATTTCTGATAGAGTGTTAGGGGCTATTATGCATTATTTATGGTAGCGCATTGGGGGTTGCCGTGCTGCAAATTCTCTTACATTCGCTACATTATTTCTTTGAAAACTCGAACGGTTAACCAACTAAAATAGTTATAAAAAAAGTATGTAATGATTTTACTGAAACCAGCTAAAGCAATTTCATAAAAGTACTTAATTTTCTTAATTAGACATATTATGCCTTTATATTTAAGTCAATCATATTAAAAAGGAGAAAAATATTCTTAAGACCTCGGTTTATTGCTTTTAAATCATTTAGTTCGTTACTCAGTAACCTTCCAGATTAAATTTGAAAATTATATATCTTAGACTTACTGAATGGCCATAAGTAGAACGTCGAAAGTAAAAGTATTTTATTTCCGGCAGTGGTAAAACATTGCTTTCTAATAGCCGAATTTATATACTGAAATCGAAAGACAGATATTTTACAATTTTACATCCTTGTGCGAAGTAAATTTCTTTTCGCTTACATTTTAGTAGCATTGTACGTTTTATCACCTAAGGGCCAAGTATACAACGAATAATTATTTCGTCTTCTTTTTTATATTTATCTTTTTTAAGTTTTTAGTTATTTAATTTTTACTATCTCGTACGAAGTAAAAAGGAAGTATTACAATCGCGAAAAATTTAGGGTATCATATTTCAACGAAAATATGTACTATTTTGACCGCTATCGAATGCAATTTACCAATGTTTTTGAGTGACATCCTTACGTAAGGACAGAATAAAGGATTCTTTTTTCCCCCTAAAATAATCTAAAACTGATTTAAAATGGATTCTGAAGAGATTTTTTTCGTGGCGTCTGTGCGTACGTACGTACGTATATATGAACGTATCTTGCATATCTCAAACGCGAGTAGCCTCAGAACGTTGAATTTTTGTATATAGGACTGCTAGAACATGTAGATGTGCATCTCCTATTTTGATTGTAATCGGCCGCATCAATAGTATATAAATATATGTATATATATATATATATATATATTCAATCTGTTACTCTGCGCAGTGAGCTCAGTTTCTTTATTCTGATATGTTTGTAAATGTGCACATGTTGCTTTAAAATGAGGGAATTATGCTGTTCTTATCTTCCCGTTAAGGTTTTCATACCTTTAGTAAATCTACATGCAAGATTTGTAGAGTTATCAATAATTTAGAAGCAGTTTAAGTGCGGCTAAGCCTAATAATTTTTCTCATGGCGGCCATATTTGTTTACATTTGAAACTTAGAAGAAGAATGGATTTGTTGCCAATCTAAAGAAACTAAGCTTCGCAAAAAAAAATATAACGCCTCTTTTATTATTTTCAATTAAACCATGCTTAATCCATTCTGGAATTTATTCGAGGAAGTAAGTATTTAAAATTTACTTCGCAATATTTAATATAGATATTTTGAGGTTTATGTATTTTTGCCTTGTAGCGAAATGAGAACTGAATTACACTCACGTTTGTGAAAATTGCAACACCAAGAAGGAATCGTCATAATTGAATGCAATTTAATACACAGTTGAGTGATAGTGGTACAAATAAATGATTAAATGTTCAAAGCAAACAAACAAGAACAAGAGATCAGAATCAGTATTTTGTGTGGCCACCACGCGCCGCAATAAGTGCTGCTACACGACGTGGCATGGAGTCAAACAAAGTTTGAATGTCTGACTGAGGAAGAGCATTCCATATCGTTTGTACGCGTACCCAAAGTTCGTCTGCAGACGCAACAGGACGAGGATCACGAGCAAGACGCCGACCAATGACATCCCACACATGTTCAATTGGCGACATATCCGGGGAACACGCAGGCCAAGGAAGAAGCTGTACCTGCTGCGCTGCAAAGAAGGATTTAACAATCCGAGCAGTATGAGGGCGGGCATTGTCCTGTTGAAATACAGCGCCTGGCAAGCTTTGAAGGAAGGGAACAGCTTCGGGCTGTAGAACTTCACGGATATACCGGTTGCTGTTCAGATTGCCCACAATTCGTAGCAATTGAGATCGTCTATGATATGCTATGGCGCCCCAGACCATAACTCCGGGTGTTCGTCCACTGTGGCGTTCGATAATGCACTCCGGAAGGTGGCGTTCACCGGCATAGCGTCTGACACGAATGCGGCCATCATGGTACCACAAATTAAAGCGGGATTCGTCAGAAAACACGACATGCTGCCAATCAGCACGCCAGTCTCTATGCTGATTGGCCCATTGTAGCCGCAGGCGGCGATGGTCGTGCGTTAGGGGGATCCTGTATAAAGGAGTCCGTGCGCGCAGTCCACACTGCAGCAGACGTCTACGAATTGATGAAGCACACAATGAAACACCTGTAGCTATTGACTACAGTCTAGAGGAAATTGCCAATTGTCTAAAGGAAGCTGTACGGTCCGTCCGCGCCATGCGGACCAGGTGTCTATCATCCGTCACATTTCGGGGTCCACTCCCGGATTTCCGAGTTGTCCGACACTCGTCCGTCCACTGCTTCCAAACGCGCATCACTGTGCTGCTGTTACGCTGCACACGAGAGGCTACTGCACGATACGACAATCCAGCTTCACGAAGGCCGATGATTCTCCCTCGTTCAAACTCTGTAAGTTGTTCAAATCTCGCTCTCTTTCGTCGACGAGGCATAAGTACAGATTGAGTTAACGTTTACCACTAGCAGATAACCACCGATAACCATACACGCCTCGCTACAGCCGTCTATTTATTCGGATCCATCAGCCGTTCAGAGGGCGCTGCTCAGCATACGCATGCGCTACGGATTTGCAATTCTAATCATTTGCATATCATGCGCTACTTTGCATTTCCTGAAAATTTCAGCTCACTCGCGTAAGTCCTTCATGGTGTTGCAATTTTCACAAACGTGAGTGTAATTGAATGAGAAATACTGAGTCGTCTGTCAAAAACTGTTTCTTATTTTTTTTTGTTGTTGTTGTTGTTTAATTTCTTTTACACATAGTTTTAGATTTATTATAGTATTTTAATAGAACATGTAGCAAAGATTAGGTAATTCTCTAGATGATATACATGATTTTTGTGCATTCTGAGTTATAAAATGAATGAGATGTAACGCTTTTAAGTGAAACTAGCGCCAGAGTGTCGCTATGGTAAACAAATATAGTGAATTTTAAAGAGTGCATTTATTTTATTGTGGTTTATGCGCTATCGATGAAGTAGATTTAATTCAATCCAGTCCATTTAAATGAAATACAAAATGAGTATCAAAGATCCTTATTCACAGAAGGCTCAGAAGGTGTTAAAAAAGTCAATAGATGTGGATGAATGATAGTAAAAGGGAAAATTAATTAAGAAAACAAAAAAAAATGCAATAGAATTTAACGAAATTACATAACATAGCACTAAACTTGCGCCGTCATAAATTTTCCAACTGAAATCACGTATTTGGATTATAGCAGTTTACGTGAGGAAAGTGCTTAAGACAAAGGATAAGCTAAAGGGTAAGAATGCCTTCATGTGGGAGGACCTTTTAAGGAAAATTGTTTAGCATCGATATTTTGAAGAGGAAGCTTCGAAAACTCCCATGTAGTCGACCATTCTCTGGAATTTAAAAACCATGTCAAAACTAATATTCAGCCATCTAACCATAGCGATCAGATGAGAAATTTTACATGACTGGTTAAAAATTGGTGTACGTTAGCCTCGTATCATTTCAAGCTTTTTCATAGTCGTTTCTGTATTTTAAATATTTGTTTTTTCAATTTGGACTACAAAATAACACAAATATTTCCTATTTTACTCACAAAATTTGGCTGATGTTTGTTTACACTGAGAATATTCTTAATTATTCACTTGAGATTAAATGACTGATTCTGTATATACATTCGACATCTAAAAATTATTTCCTCTTTCAGTGTTTACTATTCTAGTCTGCCGACTTTTATTCCAGGTACTCGTTGAATAGTTAGACTCTAACAATTAGTCACTGATTCTCTGTAACTATTCTCTGAATATTGAGATGTATCATGTCTACATGTTACAAGTTTTATTTTTTTCCAGAGTAGGTACTTAAATAAAAATTTGAAAGTCTTAAAAACATCCATAATGTTAACTTAAAGCATGAAATAGCATAAACAAAACTCTCACTGAAATGTGTTATATGAGAGTTAAAGAGGTATAAAAACGAGATATAAAATACAGAGGTGCACTGCATATTTAACGAATTCCTTTATCCAAGTTTTATTCAATGCAGTATTTTTCCCAAGGAAACATTCTCAAGATATATTTCTTTCAAAAGGATTTACAGTATCTCTCAGAGCGCTTATCGTTCATATTTTTTATTATTTAATTTCTAACATGACACTGGAATATCCTTCTTGAATCTTCTTGAGCTACGCATGATTCATACTAATAAAAGGAAGTTAATAATAGTAAAAAGGCATGTGCTGTATCGCAATAAAGTGTGAGACACGAAAATACTTACTTTACTATTTTGTGAATTTCATAAAACATCATCCAACTTTTGTAAATAGATCAGTAAAAATGTTTTTCTTAATATATAGCTTTATTATGGTGGCTGTATTTTAAACTTCTTCTCTTTAAGACTTTCTATACGCTCTTTCACAATCCCGTTGTTTTTTAAATAGCTTTATACCAAACAAATGGAACACAATATGTGGAAGTAAGTGCATTACAAAGCTTTCACAACTACCATTTGAATTTAGAGTGTTCTTACTTCAAAGATCTTATAATTTATACATCATTTGTAATGTGTGTCTCCCATTTTCAGAGCGAATGATGATCTCAAACTTCCTTACACAGCTAAACAATATTTTTGGGCGACGATTTACTCCTACTTACGATAAAATTTTATGTAATATAAAAAATAAGAATGATACTGTCAAATTTTAATTTATTTTTCATAAGAAAGGAATTAAATTAAATGAAAACTTTTCGCTCAATATTTTTGGTTAAATTACTTGAATATGGATGCTTGCTTTTGCTTAGAAAATGAAAGAAATATAATCGCTTATATGCATAAATATACAAAATGAGATTTTGAAGGAAAAAGGCCTTACGGGTTTGATTTTCAGAAAATTTGAGTTTTGACTTTTAAAAAATGTTTTCTACGAACATCTCAAACTGTGAATACCACATTAGAGATTATATTTGCTAAAATAATTGCTTCTGAACATTTCCACTTTATTCTTCGAATGCATGTATATTTTCGTTTATAGGTTCTTTTGTAATGTTATCTTACTGAATGTACTCAAATTATGATTCCGATATTTTACTATAATTATGGGTCTAAATACTTGTTTTGGAAAGAAGACATTATCGATTCAGATTACAGTTTTTATTGCTTTTATTACATTTCTTTAATGAATTGTTTTTTTTTTAGTCCAAAGTGACAATTTGCCTAGAAGTACTATTAGTTTCGTTTTGGCATTTTGCATTCATTCACTAAAAGCGTTGTTTCACTTTTCGAACTGTGGCCACCAAATATCATCGCCCTGTATTATATCTAAAGAAATTAAATAATGAAGAATATGCATAAATGTATGTATGTTTCTCGCACTGTGATAAATCAACGGTACCTAGAGTCATCCAATTTTGAATATTTTACGTTTCCACCCAAATATGGGCCTCTCGAAGCCTAAATTTGAAATTTGGAATTCTTTTTATTATCGATTTCATATTTTCTAAAACTTTAACGACTTTTTGATTAACAAACTGAAGGATTTCAAAACAAGCAATGGCAACGTTGTACAGAAAAAAACATTTTTATCTCCACCTCGTGAGATTGAGTATCAGAAATTCTAAACATATGCTCATTTTAAAATTATTTTGCGATATTGCTCTCGAACTGAATTTTACGGTTTAAGTTCGAAGGACATGATATTTAGTAAATAAAGGTAGCACACAAAACGTTAAATAAATGCTGCTTTAGACGTAATTTAAAATCTGAAACTTTTCAGATTTTTTAGTCCAAAGTGGCTTTGTCCCTGAAGGACTATTGTTTTCGTTTTGCGATTTTGCGTTGGAAACCTTAAAAGTCTGAATCACTTTTCAAACTGTTACCACAAAATATTGCAGCACTGTATTATATTTAAAAAATTAAATAATGAAGAATCTGCATAAATGTATGTATAATTCTCCAAATATGATAAAACAACGCTACCTAGAGCCATCCAATTTTGAATAACGTAAGTTTCCACCCGTATATGCGCATCTTTGTTTTATTATCTATTTCATATTTTGTAAAACTTTAACGAATTTTTGATGAACGAACTCAAACGATTTAAAAGCGAGCAATGGCCACACTTTATGGGTAAAAAAACTTTTTATCTTAAGCGCGCGGAACTGTGTATCCGAAATTCAAAACATATACTCATTTTTAAATTATTTTGCGATATTGCTGTTGAACTGAATTTTATGGTTTAAGTGCGAAGGACATGATATTTAATAAATAAACGTAACACACAAAACATTAAAAAACGCCCCTTTGGACGTAATTTAATATCTGAAACCCTTCAGATTTTTACATTATTTTCTTTATTTCATTTATAATACTTTTATTTAAATGAAATGGATGGTGTTAAGAAATAGCAGGAAAATACTGTCACCAATTTGTCTCATGCAGAGAACTTTTGGTACCGGCGCATGCGCTGCTTGTGTGTGAAAATTGTTTCCTTTTTATTTGCTTATACATCGTTTTAGTTTTATTATAGTATTTGAATAGAGGATGTGGCTACAATTTGATAATTCATTGGGGATAAATGTTATTTTGCGTTCTCTTCTATAATGTAGTTGAGTTTTAAAAGTTTTTCGAAACTAGCATCTTTTTGTCGCTGTAGTAAATAAACATAGTAAATTTTAAAGAGTTGCATTATTCTATAACGTGTTTATGTGTACATCTATCGACGGAGTCAAGTCAGTACCAGATGGTACTGCTATACACTTGTTTTACAAGATTTTGAACAAGATGCCTTTCCAATCTATCTCGCAGGAGTTGGACGGATGGAAACTGTTGGATAGTTTATCGAAAATTTTACTGTTCCTAAAGTTTGTCATTCATCAGTTAAAAAGTAGGGTGATATGTAAAAATTCTTTTATTACGTTTAATTTAAAATTTCTGCACTACTTTTTTTCCGTACGGATTTTTTTAATTTACCAACTGGACACCTTCTTTTATTTTTCCCACTACTTTATTTTTTACAATGGTTTATTACTTTTTAAAATAATGTATTTATTATCAACTCTTTATTCAAGGTTGAATATGTATTGAATTTAAGTTTTCGTTCAAATTTATTAATATTACTACCGGTTATTGCAGCTTACAGCGTATAACTGAGTATTTGTTTTAAACTTTTTTTAGTTAATTGTATTTATATTTTAACTTAAAATTTTGCAAAGCAGTTTAGGAAACAAATAGGTTAAAAAAATTACAAGTTCGTTGTTTGTGACGTCGCGGCTATATAATGATTTTAATATTAATTACAGCTTTATTATGTTACTGAAGATTGCACTCAATATAAAATGAAGCAACAATGAATGAAAATCATTATAGGTTTAGCTTCGGAAAAGGAAATTTAGTCTAATTACATGCTTTTCTGCTTAAATTAATTATACACGTAAAATTGAATTAATAAATTTGTAGTTTGCCATCAACATGTTTTCTTATTTGATATAAGTAAATTCCTGCATTACGATTATTAGGTTCATAGAAAATTGTTAGCATAGCAATAGTTATTATAAGAAGCAATAAGTTAACAAAGATATGCAAAATCGCCAGAACTAGATTGTTTTCTTTTTTAAACTATCAGAAATATGCTTTTGAGACTCTCAGTGCCGTTCAACGATATTATATATTAACTATTTGTTGTCACTTCCAAACAATATTAAATTAAAATATGTAATTCCTAGAATTTCTTTCGCAGGTTCTTGATTTTGAAAACTGACAGTTCAAAAAAAAATCTTTGGCATTTCAGTGTTCTTAATGAAGACGAAGTGTCTCTGTTTAGATAGTAGAAACATTAGATAATACGATCATAAAATAATTGCTGGCTAATTGTTTTCCAGTATGTTTCATTCATATACATAAAAGCGCAGATTAAAACTTAAAAAAAACTTAAAGAATTATGTATAAGTCATGAAAGCACAAAACTTTTTGTAGGCAATACTCTATTTCAGGAACTAGCAAAAGCGGGCCAGCTGACCGAATGCGGTTCTTTTAATTCCGTATTCCAGCCCGTTATGAAATCCTATATGTAATGACATTTTCATCTGTTTCCTACCCGATTGTTTACGCAAATTACTTCAATCAGAAGCACTAGTGCTCGTTTATTGTTCAGTAATATATGTGCATATATATACATGATTACACTAGCGGTCGAAGCTGAGAACGCTAGATGTTCTTAAAAGCATGTGCATAAGTTAAAGAATATAGTTCTACCATTTCTAGCAGTTTTCATGAAGAAATCAAAGAAATATAAATATTGTTGAGATAAAAAGACTGATTAGGAAAAG
>KK113195.1:215373-235630 GCA_000611955.2 Stegodyphus mimosarum
AAACTTTGCTTCGCAGAGCAATTCGCGGAGATTGGCCTCTACCGAAAAGGGTGCGTAGCAAGGTATACTAAATACTACCGCACTTTAATTTGTTTTACAATGCAATCACGTAGTAAGCACTATGGCTTATAAATTTAAACTGCTAGCTGGTCAGGCGAACGTTGAGCGGCGTGACCGTGATCTGAGGCAAAGCTCTCACACACCGAGAGGTTTCTACCTCTGGCTTAAATAGTGCTTGGCTGAACTTCAAAATTAGCATAAGCTAAAAACGCGCGCTTCTTCTGACAGGAAGTTGAAGCAGAGAGGAGATAGAAAAGATTTAAATTAAAATAAACTTGGTTAGTTTAACTAAAACCTTACATAGTTACCAGCCTCAGAGACAGATAAAGATAAATAGGATAGTCCCTAACCGGCATGAAGTCAGTTCCTCTAAAAACGTATGTCTGACATCTACAGAAATAAATGATAAGTGAAATTTCGCATTATTTCTTCAAATATTAATTTATTTTATGCATGTGTATGAAAGTGCTAGTATAATTTTATTTTTACCTCTAGCGAGGATATCTAAAGGAAGGTTTTCTATTAATATATTAATTTACTACTAAAAATTTTAAGTTTGTATATAAATATGTTTATGTTACTTTAGTCAAAAAGAGTGCAATTAGTAATTTTGGGGCCAATGCAAATCAAATATTAGTACCTGTTGTTTATTGCTATTAAACATTAAAACTATATAAAGTATTCTTTTGAATTGTAATATGCTGAATGAAGTTTAATACCTTGGGTGCATGAATATATACTTTAAACATTAATGTATTATAAAAGAAAAACGTGTTGTTTATAGTGTGTATCGTAAATGAAAGGTAAAATGCTAGCTGACAATGAGTTAAGTTAAAGAAATGTTCTCCAGTCAACACTTATGAAGTTAATGAAGTTCAAGCCCAGCATGCTAATGCTTATAACCATGTAGGAGTTCAGTTAGTTGGTTGCGGTTGCAAATACGGGAATTTTACACATTGTTTCACCCGATATAATTCTGCAGAGCTGGGTGAAAAAACAAGTTCAGGGAGAAAGCGTGAATTGTGAAAGCTTATCTTTCTACTTGAATACTGTATACCTTTAATATTTCTATGGCTAAACTAGTTTTTCTTCCAGATTCACGGAAGAAAATCTGAGAGAAAAGATTAAGGCTTCTAAAAATATGAAAATATTAAATGAAATTAGGTAGAATGTGAATGTAAGTACATTTTTAATAAAAGTAGGCTCATGCGTTTAGATTTAGAATTTTAAATTCTCATCCAATGTCTTTATGAATTTTGCTTTCGAATTGTTTAAACTCTTTTGGGAAGCATCATAAAGCATTTTATACTAGTTAACTAATTACTACGATTTAAAACTTTATGTAAGGTTTCCTTTCTGTAGTCTTCAGGAGAATACAGATACGTTTTGTGCATTTCAGCTGAAGGGTTTGAATGTTTAGAATTAGAGCTTCTGGCAGCCTCGTCTTGATGTTACTTAATATCACTAAATCTCCCAAGTTTTATATCTTCTTTAGTATTTTGATAGCCGACGTTTAAAGTACAAGCCATTATCATCTTGGTCCAGCTTAAGCAGCCTGTTTTGCGCTGAAGTCTCAGACTACGTTACTTATCTTTGAATTTTATCTTACGTTAATTTATATATCAGCATGTAGAGGATGTTCGTCTATCTTACGAGCTTGTATCTGTCTGTTCATTTAAAACTTATCTAAAAAGGTTAAGTTAACCTTCTTTAGGGTTTTTGAATTGTTTCAGATTAAGCGGCAGCTCGCTTCCAGTCTGTTAGTAGGGACTGTAGGACATAAAAAGAAACTTCTAGTTACAACAGAACGCTACAATTTTAATGGATAAACTATATCTCATATTTGTGTGTTCTGTTTTATTAGATAATTATGTTAAGGTATTTTATCTCAAATTGAAAAATTAGCTTGTTTTATTGTCTGAAATGAAAAATTAAATATGATTCTATTTCAGTTTCTCATTCTTATTTATTTGTTCTGTGTGGTTCACTCTCCTTATCTTTGCCTAAATGAATTATTTTCGTCTACCTGGTGTGCATTAGCCACAACTTAATAGTATGTATTACATATAGCAATAGAGGTTTGGGATCGTAATTAATTAGACGAAATAAATATGAAAATTGTCAAGATTTCGCAAAGTGCAGAATTAAGCAGAGTAAATAAATAAATAGGTTGTAAATTCAGAAATAATAAAAGAATAAACAGTGAGGTAAAGATTTATGATGAGTGAATCAAAAACCATTTCATTTATTTAATGCTTAAGATTTGTTCACATTGTATTACCTAGTTTTACGAAATCCTTAAGAGTAATTTTGAGAAAAATAAAAAGAGGCATTAAATTAATTTTTCATATGAATGAATGGCTGATAAATATCTTCCAGAGGATTTGGGTAACAGAAAAGGGCTCTACTTTATTTTACGTACGTTTTTAAAAGGCTTTAAACATAATGCTTTAAAAGCTTTTTTAATCCTCTTACAGAAAATGAAAAATAGTAATGCTTTTACAAATAGCTTTTTAATACTGTTGTGAGCATCAAAATACTGGTAAAGATATTGTTATCAACTTTGTAATATTTTAGTAAAAACATTTAGCTAGTCTTGTCTTTGTTTATTCTTCCTCTTGTATACTTACCATTCTTATATTTAAACTTAATCTTCTCTACTTATGTAGCTTGAGAAAACCTCAATAGACTATTGCATTATCTATCCAATGAAAGTAAAATAAGACAGTATTATAGATGATCATTGGGAGCTTAACTGTTAATTAAATAGGTAACGTGCTCCAAGGTGTTATCAAAGTTAATACTTTGAATGACACTTTAAGATTACTTTTAGATTTAGTTAATACAAATTTGAAATGAATGGTGATATGTCTGCTTTGAGATATTTCTCGCTACGGACATATGAAATATCCGCTGTTATTGTGATTTAGAACTTCTGTTAGAATAGATAAATATGAAATTTTTCGGCACTAATGGAGTTTGAAAATTCTACCTCCACATAAAGCTCAATAAATATTAAAATTAACAGTGAATAAAACAATAACACAATATGATAATAATTTCTTGAGAAACTTCATTTTATAGAAATTTGCTAATGTAAATATACTAATATTACTGAATACCGCATTTTCTTACTTTTTTTAACTAATTTTTATCCCCCTAAAACAATATGGAAAACAATATTACTGAATACCCCCTAAAACAGTAATTTAATTTCCGAAAAACACTGTTACTGTAAGAACATAAATGAAAAGTAGTCGCAGATAAATTATTAGCAACTATCATAATATTATTTCTTTTTAAAAATGTGTATCTGACAGATATTAAGTGAATATTAGATGAATATCTGACGGTAAATGAGCCAGACGTGTATCTCAATTCTCCTGTCAAGCCCCTCACAGAACAAGTCTAAACCATAGTTCCCAAGAGGGAAATTGGAGGAACGAAGAAGAAAGGGTGAAGCGAGCAAAAGAACGAATTTCAAAACATCAAACATTTCAGCAGTAGATAAGGCTAAAATGAGTTGGAACGTAGATAATATATTTAAGGTGAAGTCAAGTGTTTCAAGAATTCCTCATATTTTCGTATATCTTTTTATGTTTCTTATGTTTATGTCGAAAGTTTAAGGTAATAAAAGCAGGGGAAAATAAAATTGAGAAAAATTAATACAAAAAATACAAATACAAACTGAATACACTGAATGAAAATGCAGATTACCAAGAAAATACAGTTTTCCAATAATCCAGCCATTGGAATGGAAAACTATGAACAAGAGAGGAAGGTAAAAATTATGCGAACATATTTTTTTTAATTTTCAGAATCTAGCATTAACAACCTGGATGGATACGGGAGGAGATACGGTAAACTGTTAAATAAATTTGATATAAATAGCTTAAATAGTAATTAATTTCTAGGTGATTGCTAGAAATTGATTCATATCCCACATTTATAATCTTCTTTCTTCAAACCCAAGAATATTCCTGCCAACAGCTTGAAACTGACAGATTTAAAATAAATATAATGTATGTCATTCAAAATACCCCCATAATGTATATAAAAATATTAAATGCATCTGAGTTTAAAAAAATCATATAGGATTTAAATTTTCACATTTGTAACCAACAACTACTTTATTTTTACTTGTGATTTTATTGTGATACGAAACATTTATAGTCAATAATCTAATTCGCTGCCATCTGCTTTGTGTAGCATGCTTTAGTCACGCAGAAAATGGTAATTTGAGCATGCAAGTCGTGTATATTCTTAACTTCCCCAGAATACGTTTAATCTTTAGGGAAACCTCAGAAATTGTATTCGGTAATCGTAGTGGCATTGTTCAATTCGCTTACCAAGAAAATAAATCCCAGCTTGTATTTTACTGAAGTCATATTGTATCTTCTTTCGAGGTTTAGCTTTTCCCCTCCCCAGGTTATATCCAATCATCATTTAATTAATATAATCGGCTACATTTTCAACAAATCTAAGAATGGCATGTCTTTCACTGAAGCCTACCAGCGTCTGAATGTATAAGACAACTGAACACTGCTGGTTGTAAGAGGGTTCAAAGCCCAGCGAACAGCTAGACTGCGGTAGTGTTTTCGTGACTTTCTCCATGTAAAAAAGAATTCGAATCAGTTTTCCTTAGAATGCTTGCCACAAAAACCTTCCTTTTTCTAAGCTGATAGTCCTAGCTCTTTTTTTTCCATAATATAATAATAAATAAAAAATGTATATCAGCATTATACGCTCATCAAATGAGAGTAATGCTAGTCAATAAATGTTTTAGATAGGGTGTTTTACCGGTGCATCATGTATTTTATGGACAGCTTAGTAGCATTCATCCCGATCACGATGAAAATTTCAGTTTGGTGACATAATACAGTGATGTAACGTCTTAAGTTTAATAATAGTTCTTTGAATAAGACACATGCTTGACTTTTATTGGGCAAAACTTATTGTGTAATGTAAGGTAGTTTATTTGCGGGAACCAGTTTTAAGTTCACATCTGTTCTGATTTTCTCTGTCTCTCACAAAAAAGTACGAAAAATAATGAATGAGGATGTAAACGAACAGTTCAATACAACTTAGAAAACAGACGGCACCTTATCCGAAGTTTTGAGTAACTTCTGACACTGCTGTCTCTTGGATAAAATTTAAACTCTAAACTGGATCAGTACGTATCTAGTCATTACGTAATGTAGTTCCAATTTTAGTATACGTACGACCACAGTAACTATTTATGCAATGTAGGCTAAACTAAGAGGAAATGAAACGTAAGCCCTGAATTTACTGCTCTTTGAAGTTGCCCTCACCAGTTGCCAAATGGTTACAACTGTTTTATACTGGTAACTGGATCCGCGTCCAAACGCAGACCAGAAGGTTGGCTGCGTGGGTTTTGCTCTTGATTTTCCCTGTGAGTTACCTGAATATGAACTAGTTTTCCCCAGAAAGTCCTTCATGAAGATATATTTCCCTAGGACGATATCTCTCAAGTACTTTGGCATACCCAAATATCCTAACCTGCTACTATTCGGAGGAAGTTTAATCATTTGCAACAAGTTTTCTTTCTGTTACTTCGTAGTTTCAGCGTAGGTTCAAAAACAGGTATTATTATTTTTTTAAACCCAATGGCGGGTACTTGCCTATTCAGCATTGGCCACTCTCAAGGCCAGAAATGGTGACCATTTATTGTGGACACGCCTAATATGCGGCCATCATTACCTGCTGTCATGGGACGAACAGTTAGAACCATGCTTTTTCCAGGATTCGATACCGGGCGCTTAGGTATCGCAGTAGGGTCCCCTAAGCACTATCTCGACTGGGCAGTCTATTAAAGAAACTGGTATAAGAAGTTTAATTTCTGCCATACTATAAATCTCAACTTAATGCAGCCTCACTAACACAAAGCTGATTTTATCGAAATGAAGATGAAATATACCACTGAATCAAAGTGTGAAAAGTACTTATTTTGTTTATCGTGAAAATGACATTATCTTTTTAGGAGACAAGTAATTTATGCTGAAACCAAGTAATTTCAATATATTTCACGCAAAATTAGTGAAATGCGAATATCCGTCTAGGGAATTCCTTTCATGTGCATTACTAATTAAACAGGGGCACATTACTACCCAAAAACGCTTAAGAGGAGCTAGTAAAATCACTCATTTGTTTAAATAATATAGTAATACGTAAATGAGTTTCAATTTAGACACGTTAAAAATATTGAAATATATGCTTTTGACTAACAAAGTAATGGCTTTTATTTCTATTTTAACAGCCCAAATTCATTTCCATTGTGTTGTTCGAATTAGTTTCACACACATTATTTTGGATAAATGGGGTTTCATTTACTATGCATTTATAAGTTTTGAACGTAATTTGATTATCTTTCAGGCAGGAAAATAATGATCTTTACTTGCGAGTGAAGAATTTGAGGTTATTCAAATATGGCAAAGTACACAAAGACTACCTTCTTTTGCGTACGTTACCAGGAGATGTCTTCACGGAGGACTTCTTAAAAAAACTGGCTCCTATTTATCCCGCACATGGGAAAAATTACAAAAGGCAACCATGAAGCCAGGCTGTTAGCCAGAGATCAAAATCAGATTGAATTCTCAGTATTCAGCGGTCATAAATCACTCGGCCACATGTGGGATTGCAAGAAAAGAAGGTTTAAAATGAACTTGAGTAATATATTCTGAACTTTGTTTTCATCGAATCTCAAACCAGAATTCGTTTATAAGCGTTGCAGTAATATTTAAAGTTATGCACAAAAGCAAATAGTTTGGGAAATACCTTCGTTTGGGGTAAATTTTGAATTTTTCGAGGCTACTAGAACATAGGTCCCTCTTCTTAACGAACAAAAAATCTTCATCAGAACTAAACAACTTTTGCTTCAGAAGACGAGAGATCTGTATCTGATCGCATTCAAAATCAAGACAATGTTATTCAAAATTTATGCCAAGGTTGCTTTTTTGCCTGATTTGAAATTTTGCATTGGGGTGTTTCACTTGTAATAATTAGTTATAAAATATCACAGATCTCAGTTTGAGAACATTCTAATTTCAACAACTTACTTAATATCAACAAAACACTATGCTTGTACTGAGTATTCTTTGTAAAACGTTTGCAAATACACTCTACAGAAGTAAATATACTATTTAAAATGGGGATTTTGCTTTAACATTTGATACCAAAAATGTCTCACAATTATTAGTTTTCCTCTTGTTATACAGAAGAAAGTACTGAAGTAGTTTTTTAATAAACTGATACATGAACATCATTGATCGTAACATATAACTAGGCGCTTGATAACTGTCTATCTCCAAGACACGTGAGCAACTACTTTTCTGAGAAAGGCATCTAAGAAAAACACTAGAAACGTGACTAAATAGCTCGATGTTTCTTATTAAGCAGAAAATAAGTAAATAAAAATTGCCTTTTTTATGAAACACTTTTTAATTGGCTTTTTTACTGGTTTTAACATTCTTAGATAATCCGTGTGTCACTAATAAGCATTAAACGAAAAGGCCTTTCAGGAATATAATTATGCTTCATGTAGGAAAGCTCCCTTTATGCTTTTTACTTTTAAGCAAACATGCATTTGAGCCTGTTTCTGACAAGCCAGGATTCCTCAAACTATCTTCAAGAGGGAGCCACTTTTGTAAATTGGAATATTTTGTGGACTCCCTTAGGTTTGCCCCTTCTAAAGCAATTTTTTCAGCATATATTACTACCAGTATATTTATATTTTTAAAATATTACTTATTCAAATTCATTTAATTTTTTATTGGTATTAATTAGTTAAACTAGTAGAACAAAAATTATTTTTTAAATTATTAAAAGCTGTTAGAGTTTAGGTAATTTTTATCTAACTAACTGATAATTAAATAAATTTTGGAACTGACTTTCAAGACCTTAGTGAGCCCGCCGATATTTGCATAGCTGTTCTAGATTTGGATATATGCTAGTAAGCTTAAGTTTGAGATTGGTACATTTAAAGTCGATTTCTTTCCTTTGTTTTTATGTAAGTTAAGAGTTCTAAACGCTTTCTTACACAAATACGTAGAAGCAAATTGAATTATAATTTTTAAAGCACCGTCGTACTGTTCGCTGTATTCCATGAAATCCAAAAATTAACTATATCATCTTCTTGGATTTCATTTTAAGTTCCGTGTCATTATAGGATTCACTTAATTGTTCTCTTTCGCTCAATAACAAATTGTTATTTTCAAAATTGCAATGGAAAGAATCAAGAACTCATGAAAAATCGTTATATCTATCATTTAAAAAATAAGTTTAAAACTGTGAGCTCAGAGTTTCAAAATGAGAGCATATATCATTGCGAAAGTGTTTTAAGACTTGTTAATTTCGTTTATAAATAACTGGATATTTTTTTAAGTCCAGGAGAACACAAGATCAGGTATCGAGGGCCATTTCTGATTCGTGAACAATAGTTTGAGAAACGTTGCTCTAAGACATGAAATTCTGAGATGGATTTGTGACAAACAAGATAAAAATTAAAAATAGCATTTAGGATTTTATTTCAAATGAGCACATAGGTTTAATAAATTTGAAAGTTATTTTCGCTGCCTGCAAAGAATAAAGACTAAAATAATGTATCAAGAAAAGCATTTAAGCACACTCTTGGTGACAAGAATTTTACTTCAGCTACTCAAAGCGAACAGAGCGACCTTCTGTTCAAAACAAATAAAACAGGAAATTAAATTTAGAAAATGTAAATATAGTGACATCTTTCCTTGAGGTAATCAGATGATAATGAGATGATATTTAGACGACTTTTTTAAGTCTGTGTCTCTTCTAAACTCAGATCTATCATACCTTTTACCAACCCAGCCTTCTATTACCAAAACCTGTCATCACTATTGTCGTTTTTAATCTTCCATATATTCTAATTGCATTCTAGATTCCGGCTATAAGAAGCTATATTAATGCATACATTACTTAGCCTTGCGGCGGACCACTGAGATGAACAAATTATGTGTGGGGTCAATGCAAGTCAACAATTCGTTCCAGTTGACAGTGCAAGAGAAACATAACTTCACGACTAGTGTCAAGAGATTTTAGCGTTCTGCACTGTGTCTACCGTCAACGCCTGTCGATTTCAAGAGAGCTGACTAACCAATGATCTTGTTTTTCCTGTAACATCGTTCCAGATATAAAGAATCAGAGGATACAACTTAAAAATTAAACAGACTTGGCTAATTCAGTCAGTAGATTTTTTTGCAGCCGAACAACACGACAGAATGGTTTTCAACTTAGAGAGATTAGGGAGACCCTCGTTGACAGTTTCCGCACGTCACGAAGACTACACTTCACTTCAATAACTGTTCTATACTATCCATGAATCTATATATATAAAGAAGAAAGTCTGTGTTCACCAAACCTTCTACAATTTTTTTCTGGGTCCCGGAAAAGGTCGACGTCCCCGCTTTTCCACAAAATAAAGTAGCTAAAGTTAAAGATATTAATTAAAAATTTTGAAACTGCTAATTTTCGCGCTCATTTTTCCGCGTGGCAGCATTCTCACAAACTGGAGATGAAACTCTGCTTTATTTTGAAAGTTGTTGCCACTGCTCGCTTTCAAATCGTAGAGTTTGTTAACAAAAAAATTTGGAAGTTTTACGACGAAATAAAAATAGCATTATCAAACATTAAATACATTATTCCCGATTCCAAAAAATCGCGGGAAGCCATTTCGACTGTTTCTATCTTCATATGACTTTAATCAGCCGAAATATTAATTAAAACTCTGAAAGCTCTAATTTTCGCATTCATTTTTCTGAGTGGCAACAGTCTCGCTAGTCCGGCGAGAATCAGACTGCAAGCTAAACCTGGACTCGTGGGAAAACATCACACAAGCCCACTTTGAGGTGTCCACAATGCATGCTCTCTACTCCAGGTTAACCGCAGGCGACAGTGCGTTGCAGTAAGTGGAACGCATCTGACAGGTCTACGATCATATAGACCAATCTGCCCTAAGCGTCTGTACACGGTCTGCCTTGAAATTGTCGTACCAGTGGCTGAACAGAGCTGACGAGACAGGTCTGAGGCTGTGCTCCGACTGTTTCTTTTGGCAGCAACTGCCAAATACCGGTCCTCATTCGGCATTGTAAATCTGGGGCGACCTGTGCTGTAACGTCTACTCACATTACCATCATCTTGGAATCGTTGCCAAAGCCTGGAGATGACACTCTGGGCAATTCCAAGTTCGTCTGATACTTCCAGTTGGGTACGCCCACATTCCTGACGGCCGATAGATCTACCACGTAAAGAATCATCCAAATGCGTCCTTTGTGTCATACCTATTCGGTTATTGCACTGAAATGCTTATAAAGCGCCTGCGAACAATTTTACTTCTTTGCCTGTATTCCTTATATATCACTCTCTTACACTCTCGTTATTGTGACGTACCATCGGTGTCATCTGGTTACTTCCTGAAATTTGCATATGATTCTTGAAGATGTTTGTAGTGATTTTACAGGTGATATATTTATTTTAGAGTTCGATTTCCGCGTGACTCCGAATTATCCTTAATTTATGAACATGAGTGTATATAGTATCGCCTTACTTCTGTTACTTATGTTCCAGCTTAGTCTAGCCTTATCTACTGCTGATTTGTTCGTTCTTTTGAAATCCCGCTCTTTCGTTTCTCCGATGTCCATCTTGGGATTGCGATAAGGACTCATTCATATGAGGTGCCCCTGAGGCTTCACAAGGTAACTGAGATGGAGGGCGATATGTCTGGCTTATATACCATCAGATCTCAGTATCTATCACTTATTGTAATGTTTATATCAATAGTTATTCTTAGTGGAATGTAAGTTTCATCTAGAGAAATACAATTGAAATTGTTACCAATAGTTTATCCATGACTGCTTTTCATTTGTTTTGTTTTTGCTTGTACCGCGTCTTTCGAAAATTAAATTACTCGCATAAATTTTCCCTGTCGATTTTCGGACTATAAAAAAAGTTAAAGAAAAGTAGAAGATGCGCTAGAAAATAGGGTAATATCTTTTTCTGGGTCTGAAAACTTTGGAAGTTTTAAAACATGTTAATCAGAAACAGTTTATAGTTTTGCTTTATTTCTTTTCGAAAGGATTAGCAAGAATGCTATATTTCTCTTAAACGAAGAAACTTTGAGATAAATTTTCGAATGAGGGTAAATAGTAAACTGTTACAGGTATGCGTAAGCTTTAATGAAAAAATCTGATGTGTACACCACGTGACGTCCTTGTGCAGAATATTAAATTATACGCATTTTGCATTTCATTTAAACTTATTGGATTGAATTAAATCTACTTCTTCGATAGCGCATAAGCCACAATAGAATAAAGGCACTCTTCAATATTCACTATATTGTTTTACCATAGCGACATCCTGGCTTTAGATTCACTTAACAGCGTTACATCTCATTCATTTTATGATTCAGAATGCACAAAAATTATGTATGTCATCTGAAGAATTATCTAGTCGTTGCCACATGTTTTTTCAAATACTATAATAAATCTAAAACTGTGTATAAAAGAAATTAAATAAAAAAAAGAACCAGTTTTTCACAGATAATTCTGTATTTCTTATTGAATTAATTCAGTTCTCACTTCGCGGCAAGGCAAAAATACGTAGAAACTCAGAATATCTATATTAAAAATGGAAAGATATTGAAAAACATAAAACACCAAATACAGTTAAAAGAATTATTTTTTTTACAATTAAAATTACAGTTTCTACGCAAAAGCAAGTAATTTGGCTAGCAGGCGAGAAGGTATTCAAAATTACGAAGTAAATCTTAAACACTTATTTCCTCGAATAAATTCCACAATATGTTTAGCATGATTTAATTTGCAATAATAAAAGAAGGCGTTATCTTTGTCGTTGCGAAACTTAGTTTCTCTAGATTGGCAACAAATCCACTATTCTGCTAAGTTTCAAATGTAAAAAATTTGGCCGCTATGACCAAAAACTTCAGGCTTAGCCGCACTTTTAAATTGTTGATAATTCTACAATTAACACATACAGGTTAACTAAGGGCATAAAAGCCTTAACCGGAAGATAAGATCAAAATAATTCAAAAATTTTTATATTATTTTATATTATATTTATATTAACATATTATATGTATATAACTGATTATTTTACGGAAGGCATATTGTCACTCAGAGCAATCTATGCTTGTTTACCGTAAACTCTAAGAAACTTCTCTTTTCCTCTTCATAAGTGCTAATTTGAATTAAAAATTTTATTAAAATCATCTTTCAAAATATTGAAGCTTTTTTTTTAATTTGATAAAAAATATTTTGAATATTATGTTCCAAAAATGTTTTGTATGCCATTAAGTGTGCTATAATGATTCTTTAGAACTCTCGCATATGATTATTTCAGAATGATTCTTTACATATTTATCTAAGCAATTTAAATAATAAAATGTTTCCTAACCCCACCAAGCATGATACAATTGCAAATGGATCGCAAAACATTTATGATCTGAATGTTACAAACTTAATACTTTTAGTATGGAACACGGTTTGGCATTGATTAGTATACTTACAAGAACTGTAATATAGATGCTTTTCTGAAATTAACAAATATTACATAATCCAAAAGTTGAACTACTTAAAGAATCTTTTATTTCATAAAATTACTTATTTTTGCTTGGCTACTTACTTGTCCACAGAACATTCGAGAAAATTTTCGGCTCGCTAGTATTTTAAGCGCCCCTCATACCGCAAATGCACTATACAATTACAAGCATCCAAGCCTTCTCTGGGATTCGAAACCGAGTCCATCAGTACTGCAATCAACTTTGCTAACCCATGTACCAATCATGGAGGCAATATAGTAATATCAGAAGATCGGATTGTGATATAATACCGATTGCGATACAATAATAATTGTGTTATTCAATTTTGAGGCATTAAACAGGATATTTACCTAATCGAAGTGATGTAATGACTTTCCGACTGTTTAACAAGACGGTTACAATTGGATATATGAAATTTCCAAAATTCTAAGCATATGTATGAAACATTAATCATAGGTAAACGTATATTAAGTTGTAATATATGGCTTTAGGTCTATTACGTAAGAATTAGAATTCGGAACTATTAAAAAGTTACTGCCACTGTTCGCTTCCTAATATTTGCAATAAATCACGTTTTCGATGCTTTAAATATATTTAATGATAATATTTTTTGGTGTATCAGGCCGCTTCTTTTTGAATGATGCAGATAATATTATATGCATCGCTTTAAATATGATTCGCCATATGGTTCTGAAGAAGCACACACACATGGTTTTTGAAATTCTACTCTTCACTTTCAGAATTTGTTCAATAACATCGTTTTACTACATTCCCAAACTGACGTAAGAAAGTACTTTTATGTGCTGCAAATAAATAGTTTGCGCTCAATTCTAAGAAATATTGGAAAGAACTAACTTTGGGATTACAAATAGAATGATTTTTTTTGGTGTATAACGTTCGAATGACTTAGAAAATATATGTTGACAGGCTAAAATATATTTCTAATACATCATGACACAGAAATAAAATTCCTCCTCTTCCTATAGCATGAAAAAAAAGGAATCGAATTCTAGGACTAGATTTCGGAAGGAAATTGAATGGATAGATATAGATGGTTGATAAAAATTATCTTTTGAATCCTCAAAGCAAACATGGAAACGAAAGTTTTTTTCAATAGTTTAAAAGAAAAAAAACATTTAAATACCTGGAATAAAGTTGTGATAATTTAAATTTTAATTCTCAGATCTGTCTCAGAATTAATTCATAAATATTAAAGAACACTTTTACAAAATGACAGAATGGGCTTGAGAAAAAGGAGACAGATTGCGTAATACAAAACTGTTCATTGCTTTTTATTCTAAAATAATTGAAAAGTACATAACAAGAGAAAGAAAAATATTTTCTTTTTAAATTTCGGACCAGAAAGCCTGTAATCTTCACACAGCATTAAAGTTTTTATAAACAAGCTGAAATTTTCCTGAATTTCCTGGAAGAAAGTCTTTACAAATTGGGAAAAACTGAAAAGAATTTATATTTTCTTATATACAGGATACCCATAATTAAAGTTCCCCTATTCAGAAATTTTTCAAGCCATAACCATTTAGTATAAAAGTGTAAAGCTTTATGCCATTACTGTAAATGTCCCAATGCCATATAAAGCTGCACAGCCTCATTTCTGTCAACAATAATGATATATTCAGGGCCATGAACTACAGAATTATGTTCCCTTGCTTATATTAAACTAATACCTTAGTACGACTACGTGATCAAGATTGACAAATTAATTTAATTGTTATTAAGGTAATTAATACTCTCTGACGTAATGCCTATGCATTTTCGTTATATTACCTAAGTATAAAAGCGCTACTTATTGCAGCGTGATAACTGATGTACAGCCTTGTAAAAATTCAACCAGTTCAAATCTAATACTGTTATTATGTTCTTAGAATGTATTTATAGAATTTGTGTGTACACGAATAGCGAGATCTAGCCGCCTGGATTTCCCGTGCGGTCATTCCTAGCCAAAAAATTTTCAATTATTTGCTATATTATTACGTTATTTTTTTAAGTTGCTTTGTCTTTGCATCAGTTTTGATTTGAGTTCTTCTTCTTTGCTGTTACACAATTGGCCACCAATTCTGATTTAAATATTATCTCTTGATATAGAGGGTGTATCAGTACAGCGATGACAAGATCTTAGGAGAGATAGAGTACACCTAGGAAATCACATAACAATGCATGGTCGAAAACGCTTTCCTGTCGCGGTAGTGACGACACAAAACGCAAGAAAGGAAGGATACAAACAGTGGAAAATCCATGACTCACGGTGCCTGCATCATGTTCGGGTCGTAATTTCGAATACATTCTTTGATGAAGTTTGTTTTTGTTGTACTCAGAATAAGAAACATGTTTTCTCACCCCATTCGTGTCCTTTCTTTCTTGACTTCTGTGTCGTCACTACCACGCCAGGAAAGCGTTTCCGACCATGCATTCTTATGTGATTTCCCGTCATCTAAGCATACTTTACCTCTCCTGAAACGTTTTCACCGCTGTACTGATACACCCTGTAGCACGTTGTATACAATGTAATATATAAACAGATCAGAGTTCTTTAAACATATAACGTACCACACTTTGAAGTGGAATACATTCGAGATTATTTTAGTAACATTGTGGAATCATTAGGTTATTTCGAAGCAGGAGATGTGAAAAATGAGCAATGCCCTCACCGGGAGTCGAACCATGGGCCTCTCGAATGCGCGTCGATTGTGTGCTGACCACTACACCATGAAGGCTAGCAGAAAGCAGAAATAGAATGAAGCTGGCAGAAATACCTTATAGCATAAGCCACCAAATTAATGCATGCGCATGTATAATTCATATTGTTCAGTATTCCTCAATATATCGGAAAATAACCATGGTTAGAAAAAGTTTATCTTAAATATTTATCTGAAATTCGTTTTTGATAAAAACTCTTATCATCCATTTCTTTAGGCACGTTCCTTGATCTAACTGTGTTATGTAGCAAATTCACTTAATTATTTAAATTATGACTTATTAAAAATAAATTTATTGGTAATCTAAATGTTTGCTACACTACGTGTATTTTATTTAATATCTGTGTTATTTGTTTAATTTTAATTGGGGTTTTTGGTAGTTAAAATTGGTACGTTATTTCTACTCATTACTCGTAAACGCGCTGAAACACACAATGGAATCTGGTGCTTTTTTGCGTTATAATCTTGATTTTATACACTCTTAGACAAAAAAAACGACGCACCAAGAAGGAGTTATACGAATGGGATGAAAATCGGTAGAAGTGACGTTTGTCCACCTCTAGCCTTTATGCAAGCAGTTATTCCGCTTGGCATCGATTGATAGATGTTGCGGATGTCCTCCTGACGGATATCGTGCCAAATGCTGTCCAACTGGCGCGTTAGATCGTCAACATCCCGAGCTGGTTGGAGGGCCCTGCCCATAATGCTCCAAACGTGCTCAATAGGAGAGAGATCCGGCGACCTTGATGGCCATGGTAATGTTCGGCAAGCAGTAGAAACATGTGTAGTGTGGGGGCGGGCATTATCTTGCTGAAATGTAAGCCCATGGTGGCGTGACATGAAGGGCAACACAACGGGCCTTAGACGTACCGCTGTGCCGTCGACGTACCGCTGTGCTGTAAGGTTGCAACGGATGACAACCAAAGGGGTCCTACTATGAAGTGAAATGGCACCCCAGACTATCACTCCTGGTTGTCGATCTGTCTGCCGGAAGAGAATCAGGTTGGTATCACACCGCTGTCAGGAGCGTCTCCAGACTCGCCTTCGCTGGTCATCGGGGCTAAGTTTAAAGCGGGATTCATCACTGAAGACTATTCTACTCCAGTCAGTGACATTCCAGTGCGAATAAACCCGATACCACTGCAAACGGCTTGACGTTGCACAGAGGTCAATGGTAGTCGGCGCAAGGGGCGCCGTGACCTCAGCCCCCTTTCTGTGAGTCGTCTATAAACGGCCCTTAAGGTCACTGAAGCCCTAGTTGCACGTTCAATCGATGATAATGATGTATCTGGGGCTGTGAGTGCCGCTCTGACGAATGCTCGGTGTTCATGTTCTGTCGTTTCTCTAGGCCTACCGCTTCCTTCTTGACACTGTGTGCGGCCATGGTTCACCCATTCCTGCCAACATTCGCCTAACAGTGGCATCGCTCCTGCTCAAATGTCGAGCTATTCGCCGATAAGGCCAACCAGCTTCTGAGCCAAACTACACGACCTCTCTCAAATTCTGACATCTGCGCATATCGTTTGCGCAGCTGTATGCGTGGCATAGTTACTGTCTACTAGAGTACAGGGAATGAAATTCGTGAAGAATTTATGACCTGGAATCGTAATTTTTTCCTCTTAAATATCCTGTCAGATGCGCAGATCAGATGCTCTGCAGCGACAACTGTTCATTCATTGGCAGCCAAAATGTAAAATTTTGCATTTTCCGTCGAAACCTGTATGCATATCAATTTGTGTCCAGTTTGCTTTGTATCTTCTCGGTGCGTCGTTTTTTTTTTTTTTTTTTTTTTTTTTTTTTGTCTAAGAGTGTATTACTTAACTTAAGTTTACCCATTCTTAATTTATACCACTAGAAGGAGAAAAATTAGCTCTTTGATCACTTTCAAGAATCTAGCCTTAACAGATTTTAAGATACAGTAAATTATTTAAATGAATTTTCCATTTTTCATTCTGACGAAAATGGGGGGGGGAGGAAATAAAAAAAAAGCAGCTTTTAAGCAAAATTTCTAATACTCTTGCCAAGGCTGTTAAGGGATTTCCGGTGTGGTGAATTTAGGCTTGCCAGCTTGGCCTTTGCAGGTGTTCCAGTCTTGGCGATAGTTTGACTATTTTTAAATTTGTGTTTAGTTCAACGACTCAGAAAATGAGAAATTTTACAGAGCGTAAGGCGGTGTTTGAAAAACTGGTTTTTTTCACAATTTCTAGCGCTTGTTAGCCAATGTGGCAGTCTAAAAGAAGTCATATCTAAAAAAAGTTGCAGGTGGGGATTTCGCGCTTTTTCTTCGCTTGATGCTTCTGGCTGCATATATACGTAGGTGCTAATGTACCTGACCCTAGTAGATCTCCTGATTAATCTTTCAGTTCCTCTGCCTCTTCGTTTCACTAATAAGCTAATTTTTCAACTTCGTTCTTAATTTTTACATACCAGTGTATATCATATAGCAGTTAAATTGGGCTCTGAGGCGACATAAAATATTATTGTACCGTACTGAGTTCCAGTCTTAGAAAGAAGTGTAATCTATTTGCCATCAATTTATCTAACACTTGAGCCCAATTTAGAACGAAATGGGCACAGTGATGTAGAATCTTACTTAGCTCTTTCTTGTTTATTGAAAAGAACTAGCATAAAAATTCACTTGGTTTTATGGTTTCGATTAGCACGCTCTTAATACGCATACAATCTACTTTTATACTTATTATGGGAGGATTTCACTTTACTGGATACTGATATTATTTTATAAAAATTATAATTAATATTGAACAGTATACGTTTTCCGATTTGAAAACTGGTCTTAACGATCAGTTCATATGATTTCATAAATTGAATCATAAACATTGTAAGGCAAAATTTACTGGCACAAAGGGCATTCGAAAGTATTTCCTCGAAAACATTAGGTTCTATTTTATGCTGGATGTAGTTAGCAAATGGTCACAGGAATTGATGAAACTGCAGATGTTGAACATAAATCACATTTCAGTGACTTGGACTCTGGAAATATGTAAGAATTCTTGATCTCGCCTCATGGCAAATTAAAAGAAAGCGGTCACTCTAACATTAGTCAACAGCGAGCAAGCATGCGTTGTCAATAACGAGAATAAATCAAAAACAAAATCACGTTCATAAGCGAAAACAGACTAGTAGCAGTTGTGGAAACGTTTCGCACAGTTAAGTTGTTAAAAACGCGAAATATAGATTTGGAATTAAATCTGGCAAGACGTATTCATCTTCACAGTATGACTGAAAATATTCATCTGCTGCAAGTGTAAATCTGAAGGAAAAAAAAAGATTTCAAACTATTTTAGATTTCTCCCCCCAAGAGAAATTATGCGTTAAATTTTAATTGTATAATAAAAAATAATTTACTCTGTTTGCTTCATTTTGCGTTTAAGTTGCTTTTAATATTGAATATGCAATTAAAATGAAACACAAAAGCAGATATTGTGGATTCATTTAGCGCCATTTCACTGGAATTAATAAACTTCTATGCAGTTAGGCATCCCTGTATATTCCATTACATATAACCAGAGAGATAAAGCAAGACTTTTGTACAGCTGCAAAGAGTTCTTAAGTTTCTAAGAAAGATTTTGATAATTATCTTTTAACGAAAGATCGTCACGAAAGTCGTGCTTTTAATAATTTTGTAATGCCCATGTTTGATCTCAAGGATTATGAAGTTTTTTTTAAGGTATTTAGGAGAATTCTATGACGTCTCCTCGTACTAACCTTCTAAAAGCGTATCATTACTTCATTCTTTAGCTGGAAAGTGGAAATAATATAGACTTTATTGTGTATTCCACCGCAGTTTTAAGCTTGCAGATAATTAAAAGGTTGCGTATCTTTTTAATTTGTCTATTACTTACCCTTGCGATGTGCGCCCAGCATATCTATCTACCAACAGAAAAGTTTCGCGTGGAGGACAAAATTTCCCCGCTGAAAAATCTAGTTGTCTGTTCAAAATATGTCTTGTTCTTATACCACTCAGAATTTCAGATTAAATAAATTTGTGTTGAATGATTAAGTGCTTGAAATTACAGATCTCTTGTTCTGTTTATTTTTTTCTTTTATGGAAGAGGATTATATAAGGAAGATATAAAAAACTCAAAAGGAGAAAGAATAAAAGCTTCAATAGATGATCTGAATTGTCTATTAAGAAACAAATTTGAAATTGGTTTCGCCAAAATTATACAAAGAAATGTTTTCAGTTACTAAATTAGACACCTTTGAAATATTTTATATTCATAAACATTTCTCCAAACTAGTGTTTCAAAGTTTTATTACTTCTTTCATTTTCTTTCTTCACCCACTACTATTATGAAGAGTGCTTCCTATCAGTTTCGTTAGAACCAGCAGAGTTTTATATAAAACCTAAATTATTCCTTTTCTTTTTCATAATTTAATATTTTACATTAGCGCATGTCTCTGACACACAGGCAAATGTGGTTATTGCTGTTCAAAACTGAGTGCTGAAAGAGTAATATTTGTGCTGTTTACACAACTATTTATATTTTAACGCCAGAGAGTCAAGAAGCTGTGGTGGAATAGGTATACTTAGATTTTAACTATCCAAAATTACAAAAAACATTTCTCGTACCTTACATTCTGTACTTCAACAAAAATTATTTTTTTGTTTGAATTCTAAATTAACACTTGTTCGGCGTGTTATTTTATCTTAAAAATTATTTAATTAAGTCCAAAAACAATAGGTACAATAAAAGTCCAGAATTCCGCAATACTTGGGACCAGAGGTTGTGCGGATTTTAGGACAGAAAAGCTAAATCATAATATTCAGACTAAAAGTGCAAAATAAATAAGGCATATTATATACATTTAATTAAATTATCATATACAATAATATACATTATTACATTAATTTATT
>KK113195.1:235670-265791 GCA_000611955.2 Stegodyphus mimosarum
AATAAGGGACATTAATAAAGCATAAAATATTTTTTTTTACCTGTTTCAAATATTTTTCTGATAGAGGTTTGTTTTAAAACTTTAGGGTTCTCTAAAGTAAATTTTTTTGCGAATTCTATAGGGTCATAATCTCTTGGTCTGTGACACAGCTTTGTTTTTCTAAATATTTTAGGTATTTTTCACCATGTTCCAAACCCTCATTAAATGATATTTGCTCCAAATTCACTATCTGTGTGGGTGTCGGAATCGTTTTCTTGCTGTGGCGAGTTCAAAACAGAGCCAATGATTTCATCATCGGTTATCTGATATGTCAATGTTGGCTCATCTGAACACATCATCCACAAAAGAAATCCTCTTCTGAGCTAACATTTTTTTCTGCCATTAACACAGAATCATTATTATTCGGTAATTATGACGTCGTTATTGGATAAATATTTTTTCTCCGGTATTGCATTCTCCGTGTTGAGGTTTCTGGAACCTATAAATTGAATGTTTATATTTTGAGAGACAATGCGGATTTCAGGTAGGCAGATTTTGGGTATTTGATTGTACTATGTTTTTATAATTTTCGCAACAATCTCTCTCTCTCTCTCTGAATATGTATAGATATATTTCTGAGAATTCAGCGATAATTTACTTGTTTGTTTTAAGTACGTACTATTCTACTTTATTTTTATGTATGAACCGTTTTCTTCGTTTTTAGAAAGTACAATTTTAATGATAGCATCACACATTTTAAATATCTTTAACGCAGTGCTCTTAAGTATTAATATTTCTTAATTTCAATTCCTAATAGTTTTTCATTTCCTTTCGGGGAAGAAAACCATAAATAGAAAATTAATAATTACAAAACCTCCGGCAGAAACCAAAATGACGTATCACGCAATCATAGAAGTTGCCTATACGTGCGTCTAATAACTAATATTATACAGTAGATGTGTACCTGTACGACTACTGTCAAATTCTGATGTCCCGTTCCCTTTTGCACGCACCTGCCTTGGATAAATATGTTTCTTATTGAAATTAAATTTGAAACGCCTTTTTACTTTTTTAATTAAAGAAATAAATCTTGTTTTATTACAGAGACATTATGATTTTTGTTGCTGAGAGACGTAAAAATTGAGCATTGCCCACGGCGGGACTCAAACATCGGACCTCCCGAATACGCGCCGAGTATGCTGACCATTACACCACGAAGGCATGCCAAGAAGGCGGGAGAAATATCTTATATTATAATAGAATATAAATATATCATTGGTTTGACATTAACGTTGTGACAAAGCACAACTTCTCTGAAGATTCCAAACTAATTGTTTTCATTTGAAATCAGAGATAAACAAAGGATACATTTTGTCAGTTTTAGACAATTGCTTACTCCATTATTTAATATTGTCATATGAAACGTATAGTTCTTGAAATATTGCACATTGCTTCTAGGTAAAGCAAATTCTTCTGCAATAATTAGATAATTTATAGGAAAGGAAAAAAAATGTATAATGTTTAGCATTTTTTACACTTTTATATCAGAAAAAATTAGGAATAAAGAAACAATTTATCAAATGTTTTTAATCTTGAGAAATATGTCGCATACCTTAACTAACTTGATTCCTCCGTACGCGACGCATTAAAAAATAAAGAACCCTTTGTCAAACAACATATTGTACACAAAAATAAAAATAAATACGTAAAAATAATCACTGTAATACATGTCCTTTCTTTTATCTAATTTACCAATAAATATGAGTAAAATTTCTCCTGAGAAAACTCAGTGCCCCAATTCGTTTAATACATTTTGGACAAGACTATAGAAGAAGCTTCAATTCTAAACTACACTGAAGATTCATTTCGCAGTATTCGAAAGCGGAAAATAAGAAGCCAGACCGAAGAGATTTTCGCCTTCGAATTCCAAAACTTTGCCCATGCTGACAAATCCATTAAGCCGTACACCTTTTCTTGGAAGTTAATACTAAGGGACTTGCAGAGCTTAACTGGCGTATTTTTGCTGCTTTTGAGCGGACAGCTTGTCAACTGAGATAAACTTATCTTGGAGTCGAAAACGTGTGACTTTTCATTTCCTTTCTCAGCTTTTCGTTTAGAAATAGAACCATGAAGCCATAAAATTTGCTTCTTCATAATGCTTTGTCTGTACTGGGTAAATTTTGTTCTTTTCATTTGCTTTCGTAAGTGTCATTTGTACTTAAGTAAATATCCAAATCAATATGTGTTATTGTAAACGATTTCTGAAAGCTCGTTTATACTAGAAGAAACCAGCACAGATGCGGAAAAATTCGATTATCCTGTGCCTTTGACAGTACCTAATTTTTAAACATGTTAGATTATTCGACTAGTGTGCATTATGCGGTTAAAATGATTCTGTAACATTTATTGAACTTACTTTGTTGAACAAAACAAAACTCGACATAAAATAATTTTATAAGTGTGTTTCATAAATTATAAATGTACTAGAAAATCCCAGTATACACAGAATTTAATATTCTTAACCAGTTTCTGTTTTAGCGTGCCCTATGTTGCACTCTTGTGCATTGTGCTACTGCTTACTCAGCCTTGTCCAGTATAATGCAGCCTACTTGAAATTAGAAGAGGACAAAACCACTCTCAGAATCGTTCTGCCGGTAACTGAATCGGTTCTTTTTTACAGCCCTGCGTTCACTACCAATAACCTTAATGAATAAGAACGGGAACGGGGAATGGGTCAAGAGCGCTGTGCAATAATGAGATAAGAGCAGAAAGTATCGAACAAGAATAATGATTCGGACGATATTTTAAATCGAAACGTTAATTCAATAGCTTGATTTCTTTGAAATGTAGTTTTCTGAAATTCCCTAAGCATTCATTCTGCGTATAACTAACAATAAAATTCTGGAGTGAAAAAAAAATTAAAATGTTGGGAAATGATAAAAATTAAACTCAATTTTAATATAGAAGGTGGAACATTCTTTCTTCCCTAAAGTGAGCATCGATTTTGCCCAACAGACTTCCAAGAAGGCCTCTGAAGGAGATACCGCTCCGTTTCATCGAATCACCGTTCACTCAATCAGTAAAATAAATCAGTTTCTGAATTCACAAATGAATCGCAATCCTTACTTCAGACACGGAGCCGCTCACTTTCCTGTTAACAGTTTCGCAAATTTACAAGAAGCACAGAAGCACACTCCTTTACTTTTGATGATGTTATTCACACAAATTCCTATTCAATTTCATGCATGTAGTTCTATATATGTTTATTACCTTACTGTACCATGCACAAGCATTTCTAAAAGTTCTCAATTTCTCTATTTTCTGTTAAGCATCATTATCAAATGCGGTTGTTAAATATAATATGTTGCTGCTGTTAGATATATGTTTAGTATATGTTGCAACAATATGTTGTTATTAAGCTTTAAATTTGTTTATTAGTTGTTCACTTTATTTTCTCCTATCTAAACAAGCCCCCAGCCTTGAACAGTCACAATGTTACTATGTTCATGTCATGTTGCTTTTACATGTCTTATCCTTATTATAAGGTAGAGCGTGTGCTTAAGCGGCCTATAATCATCGAGCACTCCCATTATGAACCTTTTGCCATGAAATGTGCTGTCAAGTTCGCAGAACTACCGTTACTGTCCCAGCACATCTTCAGTCTAAAATTTCTCAATGAGTAAGGATCTAAAATCAGCATGGCCAACTTGAGATGTATCAAATTTCAGTTTTGGAATATCTTTTAAGGTTATTGCATGAGGCCTTTCGATTCTGAGTCGAATTTTCTTTTACCTTATGGATACAGTGTTTCATTGCAGAAGCCTATCAGAGGCCAAGTGGATAAGTCTGTTTAATGCTGGTAATGTCAGTAGACTCAAATCCCAGTGAACGAGCTGCTTGCATGTGCGTTTTCATATTTTAGCCGTGGAATCGCCCTAAAGGAAGGGAAGGGATGCCATGTTCCACAAAGGTGTCCCTTCCCTTAGGATAAACAATTAGAATGGGGTTTGCTATAATCCAATAAATCCACTTTTTTAAACAAAATTATTTCGGGAGATTATGAAGATTCATTATTTTGCTAGTGCTATAATGCTTAACATCTTTCACAAATTTCATAAATATATTCAGCATTTCAGCAGTTTTACGCAAAGCAATTTTAGTTGGATCTTTAAATTTTTTGCCTGTTCATTTTCCATTTCTTTTGCCATCCTTCACACATTTTCGATACCTAGCTCATCTCTGTCATCTTCAATCCATTCAATTATTTCGGCATGGAAGCCATAATCAAATTAATTGAAGATATTATAGCGAATGTAAAAAGAAATCAATAATTCGCAATAAATTACAATAAGAAAACTTTCCATATAAAATCTCCAAGTAACAGAAATTCGATTTAAAACGATCATCGAAATTATTAATTACTTTTATTTCGAATTTATATATATATATATATATATATATATAGGAATACAGGATGGAGAGCACGAGATAAGTATAAAGTAAATTTATTAGGAAATTACTAGTATGAATGAAAGATGATAAAAGATTAGATGATAACATGATAAACAGACATAACTAAGGATAACGATAACTCCACGACTAGGAATAGTCCGTGAATTGTTCATGTAATAATCAACAGTTCACAGTTTGGCTTATCTTGTCGAATTTCGGGAACAAGATCAGGATTCACATATGCTGGAGGATTCTATAACACCACTGGGACATCATCCTTCCTCAAACTTCCTGGAAGGCAAGTCAACGTCAGCTTACAGAGAACACGTCTGTTCTCTTCCACGTTTGAAACTCGTCTGCCGCACACCACCTCTGGTACTCGTCTGAGCTGTTTTGCGCTGCGCTGGGCTGGCGGCAGATGACATCACCTCGCTGGCGTTTCTGATTTCCCACATATATATATATTATTTTTATTTGAAAAGCGCTCAAAACTATTTATGTATCTTGGTCCCGTAATCGCCAAATCATAGTGAAAGTGGATGTACCGCATAAGCAACATTCATTTCTACAAAATACCACTGAAATCAAAAATTTTGTTTCTTCTTCCCCTTGTAATTCTTTCTACACAAGTTTCCAATTATTGTTATAAAAGATGTTACGTTAATATATTCCGTGTTATAAAAGCTGTCATGTTTCCAGTATTTTTATAAAAGCTGTTACGTTAAGGAAATGTTATATTAGAGTGTTTGAATAAAGAAAAGTACCTCTAATCGAACGAAGAACGAAGACACCAGTGAAGGCCCTTTGTAAGAAAAACAGGGTACTTTATATGGAAAAAATCATGCAAAATACCATGAAGGAAGCCCATTTGTCTGCGTTCGAAATACAAGTACTCGGTGATCTTAACCTCACGGCCACTGGTGGAGCAGATGCAAGGAACGAAAGTACTAAGGAGTAAAAAAAAATATTTATCCTCAGAGCAAATGTTATGGAACAAAGTCTTTGAAATGAAATGAATAAAATGCAAACCTGCTGTTTGTATCTTTGAATTCAGCGTCAAATGTACCTCCAAGAACTTGAACTTCGAAATGTATATAAGTTCCAAACATGTAATTCTATCTTCCGTTACGTCTTTTATAAATAGCTGCACGAAAATACCAATCGTCTGTCATATAGAAAGGAATGATTTGAACTTGGATTTAATAGATTATGGCAAAGCATGTTAGGTCAGTCAAAGTGTGCTTTTATGGTGTACTGTCTAAGAAAAACTGGCTAAACTGGCTATATAATAAAACAGAAAACGGCCATGCAGACAGGTTATTCACTTCGATTTGAATCCGACGAATAAGGAAGAAGATGATACCCAGATACATCTAGAAGAAATTGCTATATTTGGCATAATGGTCTTCAAAACTTTTAATTAAAAACACTAAAAACATAACTGATCAGAAACGTGATTTTTTCATTATGTTTCTTTTAAATTTTCTATTTACTATGTAAGTGTCTGAAAAATATATTGAATTCCATAGACAGGTCATGCAAATTAATTCAGAATGATAAACGGTTTTATGGGGAAACAAATGAAGGCCATCTCCTTAAAGAAAGGGATACCTTCGTAGAGGACTTTATAAAAGGGAAACTGGTTCTTATTTACGTTGCGTATTAGAAAGTATGATTGCGTTATATATCATTTTTGCTGTTGAGCCTTGTATAATTCATACACATAGACAATATCTTGAGAAACACACTGTGAACAATAACGAAATAATTTTTATACTGCTATTTATTACTTCTTGAAAAAATAAAAATAGCCTGGGAATCTCAGAAACTTATTTTTCTCACATGTTACTTCGAAATACTTGTCTTACGCATCTGCAAAAACTTTTATGAACCTCAACACGAAAAACACATGTACATTGATATCAAATATGATACAATAAGACTTTCTTATAGTGACAAGGAAAGCCCTAACAGAATCAAACTAGCGTCAAGGAAAAAACTACAATAATATCCCTCAAGCCGCAAAAGAACAGTTTTTCTGTATTATTTATCAACTGAAAGAAAGAGGATTTTTTTCCTTCCAACTAAAGAGAAAGAGGTTCGTGTTCTGTGTAGATAATAGCCAATTTAAGGCCATAACCAAAGAAAAAATACCAGGTTACATGCTGTAAACAAGTTGAAAAACAACTAAATGCCAGGATCTTAAATTGATACCTAGGGCTAAATTTTAAGCGAATTGGCCTTCGCTCTGTTCTGCAAGAGACACCAATAAAGAAAATTTGAAATTCTTTTATCGCTGAAAGAAAAGCCAAAGGTTTATCAATAAAACAGCAAACGTGTCCGAAATGATGTAGAGCAGGATAAATAAAAGAGCATCTTCTTCGTCAAAAGTACATTTGTTAGTCTACTCGTATCTCTAGCAAATAAATTTGTTGTGATTCGGAATACTACGCGATTTTTTAATAAACACAAATTGGAAAAGTATCTGAATTATTTTTCCCTTCTTCTTAATCTAAATATATGACACAAAACAGAAAAAGATGAATAATTTTCGAAACTCATTCTATGAGTTTGATTCAAAAGGCGAAATGCAAACACTCTGTGTGTCGTAGACGCAGTCAACTGATCAATATTGGCGTTCACAGAGTGTTAAGTGTTGCCATAGTTTTCTTTTTACATTCGCTATAATATTTATATTTGGGATGTAACTTGGTACCGCGAAGATGAAAAAATATTTATTGTTTAGAGTTGTAAAAAAGCTTCCACATTTTTTGTTAATTCTTTTGTTTCTAGCATGTTTATTCATAATTTTACACGAATTATTAACACACAAAAAACTAACTCAGTAAATGCGAACACTGGAAAATATCAAAATGCCCAGTTTGTTTTGAAGCTGTGGCTGGCAGCAATTCGTGAAGCAATTTGGACGATCGGTAAAAGCACTACGGAGTATCCCTCCTTTCTGTATAGTTCTAATGGCAGAGCATGTAATAAATAGATAAAAAAGGTTTAAAACTTCTATTTTATAAACCTTATTATCATAAAGTCATTTTATAATTTGCGTTATGTTAACTGTTTTGATGTTACTTTTTAGATACTGCGAGACGAATGGGTTTTAAGGCATGACTGCCTATTTACTACAATTATTTATTGTTATTTTACCAATACTGTTTTTTATCGTTATTTTAGCTATCATTTCTTGCATTAACAGTAACATAAAAATCCTTGTTAATATTATTCAGAAAGGCGAAGAAGAAAAATGGCGGAGAGAAAGAATTATAAAAAAAAAAAGAATCTCTATGCCGCGGACACACTCAACTGATCGATGTTTACTTTTTCGAGTAATGTTTCCGGATGGAAGATCACTGAGCAATCAAAAAATTTTAGTTTATCCATGCGCTTAAAGACGTTAACATCCACACTAAGTAATCAAAAAGGTTTCGTTCTGTCTGCGTGCTCGAGACTTAATATCAGTATTAACGTAGAAAAAAAAAAAAAAAAAAAAAAAAAAAAAAAAAATAAAAAAAAAATTCGAGACTGATCAATGAGCATTAAAAACAAGGTCTGAACTTTGGATAAGACATAAATACGTTAATTGGACATTTTAATTTAAAGCGTTATTGGATTCGTTAGATAATCGGGGACTTACTACGTTTGCAGAATTCGCGTGTTTGTCTATTACATTTAAAAAAAAATCAAAGCACGTTAAATTTCATTCGAGACAATGCTTTAATTTTAATATTTTATCTTCTGTTAACTTACCATTTGCATTTTTTCTTTGGTACTATGTTTGCTTTATTTATATGTATTGGCCAGAAGTTTGTTATTCCTTTCAAAGAGCCGAAGTAAAAACACTTAGTTCAGCAATCAAAAGCATAATAATAATCAGATTTAAAGCTCGTAAAATAAAAGAGTATCTTTGTATGTGAAACTAAATACACGTAATATTACTTTTTATAACATAAGAAGTTTTAAAATGAAAAATATTTTGTAAAACAAATAATTAAAATAAAATTATTAATTTAACTAAATGCTAAAGGGAGAATAAGTATAAAGTTCACTCGAATGAAAATTTTAGCTGCATTTGCTGACAAAATTTCCACTTTTATTTTTCATAGTTAAAACCTACAAACAAAAATTTTGCAAAATAACTGAACTAAAATTGCACTTGAAAGTAACTATAATATCCAGCTAAAACCTAAAGTTTACTCCTTTTCTAAAATAATAGAAGGATATAACTAGCATTTCAGCTAATTTCACACTATTCTCCTATTTAGCTACCTTCAGATGAGGAAAAGGATGCAAGTGAAACTCGTTGTCATGCAAATTCTTCAGAAAAGGAAAGAATATAGCTTTTTCTTTCCGTCATCGTTTGGAGATGGTGGTATAAAAAAAGTTCTGTGAAGGATTGTAGCTTTCAGTACCTAGCACAATCTCCATTTGCTTAGCAATTAGGCTTAACAGTAAGAATTTTAAAAGTCTGCAGTCGGAACGTCATTTCCTGATGTAGTTTCCTAACCACCCTCACATTCTCGGAGTAAGGCTTGGAAAACTTTTCACTCGTTTCCTGTTTTATTCATAGAGGTTTTTTTCCCCTTTAATTCTTAAAGCGTGCATGTTGAGAAAAAAGGATCAAAACGGAAACCAGAGTAGTAGAGTTAATGAGAAAATTTCGAAAATTGTTTTTATAATTTGAAGCAACACCGAACCGGAACGAGATACGGGTGAAGACATAAAAATTTGGAGACTAGTGAAAAACTTCAGGGAATTTATTGCAGGTGGGATCTATTTCTTTTTCTTTTCCTTTTCTGACGGCCTTTGGAAAAACAGGAAAAGCTTTCTACAAGTTTAGGAGTTGGAATAGTTCTAATGCACTTGGGAAATTTGTATTTTTGACTCGAAAATGAAATTTTAAATATTTAAAGATTAGTAGAAAGTTGTTTTTTTTTTGCTAAAACAATACCGTGTACTCCTTTTCAATTGTTTAGCAGATTGTTTCTTCTAATTAACCACTTTCGTTAAAATATGTTATTACTTCTTTTATTTTATAAAGGTTTCTTAGATTTCGAACAATGAAGATTTTAGACTTCTAAATTATTCTTAAAATTTGAAAAACTAATTCGCGTCTCCATGTATTGAAAATACATGGAGACGCGAATTCAAAATATAATAATTAATCACAATATACCATGTATTGAAAATACATGGTATATTGTGATCAATAATTCGGTTAATATGATCAAAAGATTATAGAATAAATTTTTAGATTAAAGTAAAATCGCTAAATAAGTTTAAAATGAATTATAAACGACGTCCACTTGCAGAGAAATTTCTCAAATAAAGGATTATATCGCCAAACATCTTGGCTTCGACCTAAATCAACTATTTAAACTTAGGCACAAAAACCCTTAATTTGACGGCGATTCTCAATAACTATAGATTTTGAGGTTGACAGTTGTAGAGAATGGATGTTGAGATGCAGGTTTCCTTTCTACAAGAACAAAACAATCTGCAATTTTTTTCTTCCTAAAAACAATTAAGTCAAACTCAGGTTGTTTTTTTGGCCCAGTTTTAAACGTTATATTCAAAAGTTCCCTTCCAAAGAGTAATGTTCTGCAAAAATTAATATTAGTGGCATACCATCCGTCAACTAATTTTCAGAAATATTATGAACTGTTCATACACAAAATGTTGCATTTTTCTAAATAAAATGCTATCAATCAGCCTATTTACATGCTTCTACTTATATTAAATATGTTAAATTCTATTGCTATTTTGAAGAATACCTTTTCCGTCGTTTAATGATATCATTTCCTTATTGCTATCAGAATAAAATTGGACAAATGTCATAGAATTAATCAAGGCCCTCTATACATAAAAATAATCTTATCCCACTTAGTATTTTGAGCTGAAAGTGATTATTATGTTATTTGATGCCCTTATGATACACATTTAAATGCTTTCAGTTTTGTTATTGCTTGAAGAGAAAACAAGCTAGCTATGAATTTAAAATTGCAATTATTTGATTTTGGCAAAGCACGTAGAGGGTTACCTCCAACAGAACGAATGCTTTCGGGGAGGACATTAGGTGAGAAACTGACTTTTCCAATGAGTCTTTATTACTTTAAGAAAGGGGCAAAACACTAAAACTCCTGTAAATGTAACCTCTGATCATATCCTAAATAATAATTAATGAAATTACTAACATTGCTATCTTTCAATAAAATGTAGGCTTTCCAAAGTTAGCTTACAAAGTACTTTTTTTCTCCTTTCCGCCTGCTTTCGGGGCATGATTGGAAAGAAAGCCCACCTAGCAATCGGGAAGTCTAAAGACAGAATCCCGCGGAAAGCATTGCGAATTTCATCCGTGTTCTGGCTGGAAACATTCTATAAGTCCCTATAAGTAGAGTTCGAACTAAAAATTAGAGAAAGATAATTCATTACAGCCGCAATTTAATGACAGGAGTTTTAAATTTCCAGTCGTCATTTAGCCCAGTCGCCAGTCTGTGAGATGTTTTCTGCCTCTTTACCGCGTGCCTTTGGGGTATAATTAGAAACCACATTCGACTAGCATTCGGATGACTCTGAGTTCGAATCTCAGTGAGGACATTGTTAATTTCTTGGGTCCCTGGCTTAGAAATTTCTATATCACCATATGCGACTTTTCAAAGGTCTTCAGACTTACATTATCTCTTTGAGAAACTATTTCCTACTATTTGAGAGTTAACTGCTATTTTCCGGATGATCATAGCCAAAGTAGGGAATATATACTTCATTTAAAGAAACGTAAGGCCTCATTTTGTTACATCAATGATAGGTAATTAATTTATACAAATTATCTTTCCATTTTCAAAAGAGAAAACTGAAATTAGTTGTATCATTATGTTAATCCCAACCAATGATCCAGAGCAATAAAAGTCTAATTTCTTTAGAACTCATCAGAAGTTTTATTTTACTATATAGAAGATACGAGATGACATATGCTTTTAAAATTATATATAGACTTTACACTTAAATAAAAATATTGATAAATAAATAGAAGTTTTTATAAAATAAGCTTTTATTTGAACGCATAATCTAATTACTGAACTAAAAGAAGAACAATATTTTAAAGTTATTTGAAACAAGAGATTAGATACCTTATTTACTGTATATTCCCCATCGCATATTCCCCTACCAGCATTTTTACACAAGGTTATGAAAATTTTTTAAATATTCATACAAATTTTCCGTTATAAAAGGCATTGATAAAGTGAGCTCCCTAAATTTTTAAATCAATTCGTTCACGTACTGGTCGTTTTCATGTTACTAATTGATTTGCACTTGGAATTTTAGTGTATGGGATCTGATTAATGAAGCAGTATCAGGGAAGATCTCTCAAAAGAAAAACAAGGGGTTATCTAATGCTTTTGATGGTTCTGAAGATCACTGCACGTGGGACAACAGTGACGACGTCGACGACATGCAAGCTCTAACAGAGGTCACGAACAACATGTCGAGCAGCATTAAATAATATGAGACTTAGGAAATGTAAGTGGTTAGCAACAAAAGTGGGTGTTATCGGAAAGTGGAAATGAAGCTAACTTATTTTGAAGATTAATATTACTATGCATTTTTATAGGAATGTAAATTTTTTTTAAATGACTAATATTGTGATATCTACAGGAAGGTTTATTCATGATTGTTTTTTAATTTGTTATGTTGTCACTGTAATAACGTCCTTCGAAATTAAATTACTCACATAATTTTTCGGGAACAATGTGTGAGTAAACGCAGTAGTTTTCCTTTTTCATATAATATTTATATCCTGAACAAGAGAAGCATGAGATACCTTTTGCAATTTTTTAATGACAATAAGGACAACAGCCGTACGTTTGACAATGCAATTCGATTATAAGATTTTTTTACTTAGTTGCTCATACTATTATTATTCGTTATATAAAATACTAGATGAATGTTGTAAAGAGAATTATTTAATAACTTGTCCCTATGAAAGTATATAATAAATTGTTGTTTTTCTTTCAGTTCATTAATTATTTTAATAGTTTTAAATGTAAGTTTATTCTATAAAACCTTTTCCATATTAATTTTTTAATTTTCGGTTTAATTTTTATTTTATTTAATCATATTTTTTTAGTCTGGATGATAGAGCTATCAATCAAATTATTCAACAGAATTATCACTTTTCAACAAAGAATAATTACTCTTTTTCTTGCATTCTGTTTCGTCAAATGATCGAGAAACATCCAGTGATTTTGCCAAAAATTTCTGATATGAACTTCATTTAAATGATTTTTTTCGTTATGTTCGATGCTGCAAACAGTAAAATTATATGATAAAAAGCCATTTTAGTGTTAAATTTTAAAAAAATGTAAATCATATTTTGAAAATATCTCTTCAGTCCATTCTTCAACAGTAAGTGTGTGTGAAAAATGTGAAGTCAATAGAAAATTTTAAAAATGCCGTCAGAGAATAGATAAAAAATGGATGAAATTTTGACCATAATGACAAGTACCACCAGCGAACTCAATAAAAGCTTATAAAAACGCCGCTGACTCAAAAAGAATTACAGATGTTACCTAAGTATTATTTCTTATCACTGTTCTTTTAAAAGACGTTAAAAAATTCTTTCTTTGCAAATTTCGTAACAAATATATATTTTTGGATGTTAGAACTCTGAAGACCCATAAAGAAATATAACATTAATTACCACAGTAAAATTTTAAAGAGATTTTAAAATGAAATGCTGAGAAAAATGTATACAAATTTAAAAAAGGGGAAAATATTACGCGGTAGTATGATATGACGCAATGACATCATAACCTTGAAATTATGTTTCCCAGCAATACCAAAGGTAGAAGCGATATTTCTTCTTCTGCGATACATTCTCCCTTATTTTTAAAATTTCAAATCTTCCCAATTAATATTTTTTTATAATTCTTGTTTTAAAAGAGAGTGAAAAGTTTGTTTTATAACCTGTGAAAAGTTTAAACTTTTATAAAGTACGCATTTTTAGCCGCTAAACTTTTAATATCATTAATGACAAATGATCGAAAAAATCTAGCGATTTTCGAAAATTGTCCAAAAAATCAGAAGTGACGTTAAAAATTTGAGACACATTTCATTTAAAAAATAATTTTGCCTGCTTTATCCGTTGATGCAGATAGTAGATTTCTGAGTTTTGTAGTTTATTCATTAAATAAAGATATGAGAGAAAAATCGTTCAAACATTAAAATGTAGAAAAGAAACTAAGTCGAATTTTGAAAAAATCACTTCAGCAAATTGCAGTGTCGTCCGCAATATCTATATATAATTTAAATTCAATAGCTTAAGAAAAAGTAGTTTCAAAATCGGTGACAAACCACAGGTGTTTGACCACACCAACAAACATAGTAAGTGAACTGAACTTATAAAGAGGCTTATGAGAGTGCGTGACCTCCTTAAATATTTAATATTTCACTTCGTTGCGTTGACATTAGGTACATAACCATAAAAGAAAGAAACACTCGATCTATGAAATTTTGTCTAAAGAATTATTTTCACTGTCTATAGAGGGCGCAAAAACCTCATGATGCATGTGTTTTGGAATCTGCAGCGCCAGCTGAGTGATTGATGGAGCTGAATAAATATTGGATATAGTTTGGCTTTAGTTAATTATAGGAAAACACACTATGATTATCTGCCTAAGAGGACAGAGGCCTTCGTGGAGGATTTTCTAAGGGAAACTGGCTCGCATAGCCATCACACATGACGGCAACTACGAAAATGCCCATGCAGCCAGCCAGTTCATCTGGAATCAAACCCAGGTCAAGCGATTTTCGCTCTGCCGGTGGTGGATCGAATAAGCATACTGGAAGCTTGAAACCTGATGAGGATATTCTTTGCTTTTTAATTATGCACTGGTTTGGATTTAAAATAATATTTCATGAAACCTGTTTGGCGCCAACAGGAGCCACAAACAATCTTAAGAGATTTGTGAATATATTTTAAAAGCGTCAGTTAACCTTAAATGATGCAATAACGCATCCATGTTGTTGAAAAATAATCCCTCGAAATGAAAGGAACAGGATGATAAACAATCATGTCGATTCAGACTGTTTACAATTGCTTTGCTCTTGGCATATGAGTAAATAAATAAGTATTTCCACCAGGTAAGAGAATAAAATTATGTGTTTGTTGTTACTTTGGAAGAGGATAGGTTAAATTAAAAACCGTTAGAAACCTATGTGACGCTATTTCTAAAATAATAAATATTTTAGAATCTGAAACTAGAAAAGATAGATGAGATAAAAATATGTTAGAGGAAAATTTGTTATTGCTTATTTCTAAACAATCTGAGTTGAAAGAAATTAATGAAAATATATTGAGTTGTTTTAAAGGGGATGAGTCCAAAATAGGAAAGGTATGTAAATACTGTGTTAGACTATGATTAAAAAAAGAATCTGTGTATTTTTAGAGTGAAAAGGGAACTTAATTTAAATTCTAAGTTTGGAAACATAGAAAATCAATCCACTGGCGACCACACTGAAGCAGTTAAGGGCGAAAACAAAACTAACATTCGGTTACCTAAAAATTTCGGAACCTAAATATTATGGTGATTTTAGTTTAATTTCTGGAATATTATATTTATTTTGAAAATGCTATTCGTAACAATAATGAGTTAACAAAATCGAGAAGTTTACTTAACTTTAATTTTTGCTTGCAGGACTTGCTTTAAGTGCAATGTGTGGATTCTCACTTTTCGATGGAATTGTGACGCTTTTATTAAGTTTAACCAAAGAAAGATTTAAAAGATTGGATTTGATTATGATTTCGATTATGAACACACTTTTGTATCTTAAATATATTACAATTTTGTCTGATAGTTGTATTGTGACTTATCTCACTCGTCTGGCAGTAACATTAGAAAACGCCCATGAAATTCATGGTGGCAAAGAGAGCAATTGCGCCTGTCGTTGGCAAGAGTCTTGAGCACCATGCAGGTGACAGTACGACTTCGCTCAAATCTGCCCCCAATTTTGGTGGAGACCACCCCGAGCGTCTACCACCCCTCTTCCCCTACCACAACTTCTCGAGAGGACTTACGTCTCCCAATATATTAGATTGCCCACATGCCGCAAAGACACTATAAATTTACAAACATCCATGCCTTCTACAGTGTTAGAATTCGGGCCTTTCGGTACCGCAGTAGGCTTCCCTAATCACTATACCGTCTGAGCGGCAGTTCGTCCGATGTGAAAGTATTATGATCCTCCCTGTAAAATCAATATAAGAAGTTTTAATTGTTTAGATATTGTATTAGAAACTTATGGGATGCTTTGAGGACCAGTTCTTTTAAACCTTATACCGAATCATATGAATTTCGTACTTAATAGAAAGCAAAATTCTAAACAGCAGTATATCATATCAGAACTTCTCTAATTCATTAGCTTCGAAGTTGGGATCAGGAAACTTTTAATTTAATAATAAACTCAAAGGGACACAATTTATGGAGTTAAGCAGAATGAATATAATTATTTTAAAGAGGCAAGCATTTTTATTGCTTCGGCGTTAACCACAATGACTAAGTCATACTGTTTTTATTATAATCAAACTGCACATAATTTAGGAAAATGTGAGGAAACAAATGAGCAAATAAGAATGATATAAAACCAAGGACATAGTTACAGATGCTTTAGGATAGGACATGTATCATCTAGGCTAATTGTCCAATCAGTGACTCGTGTAGCCAGTGGCTCGCCTGTAGACCGTAATCCCATCACCCATGGTAAGAATATGGCTATGAAACAAAAATTTTACTCTAATGTAAGCAACAGCTATAAAAAAAAGACAATTACACATCAGGTACAATTAAAATTACAGGGGCTTTGCATTTCTGTTCGTGTATTCACCTTCACTCTGTTCCGTTTCCGTGGTATTTTCTGCGCGGAGGATTATGATTAGAGTACCTGTTTTAACACGAGCCTGTTCGATGCTGGCGTCTCTGCACGTCTGCTCAAGCAAAGAATTGCCAACGGTCATGCGGTGAATGGTCATCAATCATCTGTTCAGTTGAAATAGGTTGATAAAATTTCACTGTAGCGGCTACCAAATTATGCTGTTTCTGGCGAATTTTAAAGTAACACGTAATTATTTCATATATTTTGTGGTCATGAGGAATATTTTGTCATCATGAGTGGCAAGCCAGGGCCATCGAAAAGAAAGAAAACATACCACTTCAATAACAAATGAGAGGTGAAGATGTTATTTATAAATGTTGGCGTAAAAGCGATTTGTTTATTATGCAGTTTTTCAGAAGATTTACCAAAGCGATCGAACGTTGAAAGTCGTCCTAAAACAGCTCATACGGATTTCAATGGCTAATATCCATTCATGTCTGTTTCACGTAGACTTAAAGTTCAATCACTGAAATTTTTTCGTAAAGCTCAGCAAAGCAGTCTTTTCACTCGACAAAGTGAAGCAAAAAGTGACACAGAAGCCTCTTTTATATTTTGTTGCATCCTATAAAAAGTTATATTCAGACAAATAATAAAAAATAAATGTGAAAAACGCTATGCTGGGAATCTCAGGGCCTTTATTTCAGGCATTAAAAAAATCAAACAACCTGAGCTATAAAAGATGTGCTTTTGTCATGAAACGTGGTGGTACGGTATCTACGTACAAATGAAATCTTATCTGAAAAAATGCATATATTCTTCCTGCATGAATTCACGAATGTTACTGACTCAACGAAACTTCACAAGAATGAAACTTCTTGACTTCTCCTTGAAAGAAGCTTTATTAACTTTTGCAAAATACACTCCAGTACAAGACATATGTGACGCAGTTAGAAATTGCATGACTGAAGAGAATTTAACAAAAAAATAACTGTTCGTCATCACAATCGACAGTGCGCTGGCTATGATCCAGAATGATACTGGGTTTATTCCAGTCTGTAAACAAGATGACATGTTTTCCAAACTTAATTCATACCACTGCGATGTCCATCAAGAAAATCTGGCCGCTAAGATCTTCAACTTCAGCCACTGTTATTGTAAGCATTGTGAATTTCATCCGAGGACAGCCTTTGAATTATCTACTTTTTAAAACTTTGCTTGATGAGCTAGAGCTGGTATGGTGATATAACTCAGCATACAGGAGTAATCGAGGAAATATTATAACAAGATTTACTGCAATATTATCGGAGATTAAAACTTTTCTCGTGTCCAAAGAATATTATGATCAAAAACTGTAGTTCTGGTTGATTTGGCATTTTTAACGACATTACTACAAAGCTCTAAGACTCAAATACCACGTTATAAGAGAAAGGAAAACACGTATTGGAAAGGATGAGTTTAAAATCCATTTTTTCTGTTTAAATAAATTTGTAGCAGGAAAACCTATTTTACAAAGACTATCAACATTTCCTGTCATTTACCTTCTTTCTTCGCAAATACCTTGATTTGTTAGAAATTCTGTTATTAACTTCAACATCGATATACCGAATATTAGGGATTGTATTTTAATACATTCTTACTAATTCTTTAATAATTTATCCACCTCCATCTACACTGAATTCGCTGTAGTTACTAATTATGATCCTAAAATTGGCTGTATTGTCAAGACTCCAAGAATAATACATTCTGATGCCAAATGATAGTTCTGCTTGCATCGACACCTGAATAGTTTTTCACACTATATTAATTTTATTTGCAATAATGGGAGTTTGCTTCCTTTATTTTAGGACCTTTTTTTTAAGTTCCTTTCAGTGAATATCTACTGTCACACAACGTTCAACTCCCCCTGCAATGCCTACGGGCAGCGCATTTTGCTCTTTGTTGTTAACATACTAGTGGCTTTCGGCACTATTTACAAATATACGAGCAAAAATGTTCAGTGCGTTATAGGCTCGTTGTTTATTCTTGTTTGTCATTAAGGTCCAAGACCAGTAACCTTGTGTATGTACTAAACCATGATTTCTTCTATGTGGAATGAAATTACAAGAAAGCCCTTGAAAATCTTTCCAGAGTGCATCTCTCCCATTTACAACATTTTTGCCAAATATTTAACTAGAAAATTTATTTTCAGAGACACCAAGATATTATGAAAGGTCTCACTCATATATCTGCGGAAAACTCAAACTGAATAATATATAAGATTTATACAAGATGCATTTATATTTTAAAAATATGTTCAAAATTCTAAGATGATTTACTTTTTTAAATCTTTAATTAATTAGCAGAATCGTCGAACAGAAAATCATTATAATTTCGAAATTTAAAGACAATTAATATCCGATAATCTTAATTACCATTCAATAAATCTTGATTAAATAAGCTGTAATGGAAAGCGAAATTTATAGAAATGCAAGTTAAATAGAATTAGACTACGCTTTCCAAATAAGTATAACACAATTTCGAGCTCGGAGACTGAGTAATAAGAGGAGTTGTACTTTAAGAATTTAGTTTGTAAAATCGCATTCATAAAATACGTCTGCTAAAGAATTTTAAAGCTTGAAAATTTGATCTTAAAATGTGATTATAATTCTATGAAAAATTATTTGTATTTTCCATCTCGTTTATTATATGATTTATTTATAAAGTTAAGGAAAGAAATAGAAACGAATTAGGCAATAAGTAAATAATTATGGCTAAGATACAGTGGCTATTCGGCCATTTTTAGACGATTTTGCTTTGCTATAAAAAATCGCCTGCTTGAAAAAAAATTTTTTTTACAACTATATTTTTTAAAAGTGTAAATTATCGTCTGCTATTTGACAGTTTTATTTTCATGCAAAATGGCGTTCTTAAAGAAACAGTAGAGGGAAAGCTGTGTTTGTTTTATTTCCAAAGAAAATTAATTGTATCTAGTTATTAAAAAATGCTGTGAAAGCCATGAGGCTTCGGTACTTAATGCAACGATAGATAATATTGTCGACAAGAAAAGAAAAAATAAAATGAGAAAAATTGTTCAAAATACATATCCAAGAAAAATGGTATGTTTCGAATGTTGCAGAGATTATAAGGTATTTCTCCTGCCTTCTTCGCATGCCTTCGTTGTGTAGTGGTGAGCACGCTTGACGTGTGTTCGAGAGGTCAGGTGGTTCGACTCCTGGCGAAACCATTGCTCGTTTTTCCTCTCTCCTGTTTAAATAACTTAATGTCTCTACAAGCTTAGGTCTTTAGTGTTAAAAGAAAATCATTGAAGTCAAAGGACAGTTTCATATTATTAAAATGCTGAGTGTAAACTGTAAGCAAAATGTTTAATTCTGATTTGAATCTTAAAAAGGCGAATAAACGTAATGTGTATCGTCTTCCTGCATGACATATCGCCGAAAGCAGATACCGCAGCCTGATTCTCTATGAGAAACAATTATTCGGACAAAAATGGAACAAACGTTGTCATAATAGAAGAATGTTGGGTATCTTTAAATGACTGCAATAAAAAGAGATCCATTAATTACAATCAAAGGGAAGAAAAATATTGTTACGAATTTCACATTTATTTGGCTATTTATTTAGAATTGTAATTAGATTTGCTTCATGTTGCCTTAGCAACGCAGACGATTTTTGAAGAGAAAGCTACGTCGAAAAAAAAATAACAATAAAAATAAAAGAGCGCGTGCATTTAATGCTTAATAAATAAATATCTCGTAGTTACTGTTGCCATCCAGAAAAATCTAGAAAAATCGTGATTGTTCTACTGATAATTAAAAAGCTTATAAAAGCCGAGGTGAAACACCTCATCTCAGTTAGTGAGTTAGTTGTTGTTGTTGTTGCTGTTATACTTGTAGCTGTAAAAAGCGAACCGCTGTTTGTTTACTTAATGCTGTATTGATTGTAGCGATTTCGCTGTGAGATAGAACTATTTTATCTGTTTGGACCGAGTTTTTGCTAAACGTTTGAGATATTGTGATATTGTGCGAAGATTTGTGAAGAAATATTTCAGCATTTTAATTTATTTCTTGTGGAAAGAATAAATTTTTGTTAACTTTTTTTTACGACTTGTGCATTCAATATATAACGAACCCGTACGCACGTAACAATATTTGGTGTCAGAAGTGGGATTTTTGAATGCCATTAACTAGAGCAATGGAAGAACAATTAAGGCAATTCATGGCAGCCTTTGCTGCATTTAAAGAAGAAATTAAAGCTGGCCAAGATTCCGTGAAAGAGGAGATGAAAGCTGGCCAAGATTCCGTGAAAGAGGAGATGAAAGCTGGCCAAGAATCTGTTAAGGAAGAAATGAAGGCTGTTCAAGAAAAGATGGAAGAATCTGTAAAAGATGAAATGAAGGCTGTTCAAGAAAAGATGAAGGAATCTGTAAAAGATGAAATGAAGGCTGTTCAAGAATCTGTAAAAGATGAAATGAAGGCTGTTCAAGAATCTGTAAAAGATGAAATGAAGGCTGTTCAAGAATCTGTTAAAGATGAAATGAATTCTGTTCAAGAAAAGTTGGAGAAATCTGTTAAGGAAGAGATGAGAGCCGTTAAAGCAAGTCAAGTAGAAATGAAAAAGGAAATTACTTGCATAATAGAAAATAAATTTGAGGCTATGGAAGGCAGAATAGACGCGGTTGAAAATAAAGTTTCTTCTGTCAAAGAACAAATAGAAGATAGAGTTTCTGCCGTAGAACAACAAATCGATTACAGAATTTCTGCTGTGAAAGAACAAATTCAAGAAAGAGTTTCTGCTGTGAAAGAACAAATTCAAGAAAGAGTTTCTGCAGTGGAGCAACAAATTGATGACAAAGTTTCCGCAGTTGCCAAAGAAGTTGATACTTTAAAGAAATTCGTAGCGACGGCAGGAAGCAATTCGGATACTTTTAAATTCCTAGCCATGCCTGCGCATCCTTCTCTGAAGCTATCGACATATGATGGGAAGACCTCCTGGCAAGTGTATAAGACACAATTTTCTATAGTTGCGGAAGCAAATGGATGGGATTCCCAAGCTAAGGCCTGTCACCTTGCGGCTTCTCTGAGAGCAGACGCAGCGGATATCCTTCAGACTCTTCCCGAAAACAAAAGGCTAGATTTCGAAGCTCTGTCCGGCGCATTGGAGCTGCGTTTTGGAGAGAAGTGTTTAAAAGATTATAGCAGGCTTCAGTTAAAATCCCGTCAACAGAAGTCTACGGAAACACTCCAGGAGCTCGCCACGGATGTTGAAAGGCTGTCCCACCTCGCCTTTTCGGAGTGCCCGACAGAAACAAGAGAAATCCTGTCCCTGCAATACTTCATCGACGGCATCCGGGATCCTGAAATACAGAAAGCACTGCGAATGGCTGATGTGAAGGACTTAAAAAGTGCTCTGGTCTACGCCATGAAATTTGAGGCAGCACAGCAAGCCACTCGTAGAGACCGCCACCCAATCAGAGCTGCTCACATACAAGAACCAGTGGATCCAATGACTGCTCGCCTAGACGAATTAACCAGAAAGGTGGATGCTTTGACACGGAATACTGGTGACAAGAAATCGTTCGTAAAGTGCTGGAACTGCGGTGCTGAAGGACACATTCGAAGAAACTGCAGAACACCCCAGGGCACGGATGTTAAAACCGCGCCTCTCAAGAAGGAGGGAAACTAATTCGTGGCCATCTCGCGGGGCGGAGGTTGCCAGATAATGAAAAGCCCCAGTTTAAAGCGCTTCAGATTTCTGCAGTGAGTGGCGGCAATAACGGAATTTTCATCATGGGACAAATCAATGGAATTCCTTGTAACATGACGATCGACACGGGAGCCAATGTTACCATCATTCGAAAAGATTTGGCTCAACAACTCGAAGGTAAACTTATCTGGACGCCGCCCTGCGTTACCCTCCAGACTGTGTCCGGGGAGAAGATCGATATAGAGGGGAAATTAAACGTTAACATCACGTTTGGAAGTGCCACTTACCATCACACGGCCTATGTAGCAGAAATTACAGACCCTTGCATACTCGGATTGGACTTTTTAAGGAAACACAATTTTTCCTTGGACTTTAAAAATAACGAACTGCATTCTGCCTCTGAAGACATAACTTTATTCGAAATTAATGATGAAGGAGTGAAATCTATCCACAAAATAATAGCTCAAGACGATATCACAATACCGGCAAGAACAGAAATTTTACTTCCTGGATCCATAGCCGAAAATAGAAATTTCCGCTACGGCGTCATGGAATATCCCAAGAAATGTAATAGCCCTAAAGGAGTATTAATAGCCTCAGCACTCGTCGACCTATCAGGGACCGTTATCCCGGTGAGAGTTGCCAATGTAACTGATAAGGCGAGGGTTATTAAGAAAGGTGAAGTGGTTGCAGAATGTACCCCAGTAACCAGCGTTGAAAGAAAAAGTAACATCTCAAAACCCGTGTCTTCCGACAACATTATATCGGAGTTACTGCAGAATGCGCAATTAAACGATGAAGAAAAGAATGCTGCCGAGCGTGTTATTAAAGATCTTCAAGATGTTTTCTCCCGTTCGTCTTCTGACGTTGGTCGAACCAGTTTGACTCAACATAGAATCGATACTGGTGATCATCCACCAATCAAGCAACATCCAAGACGTCTGCCGATTGCGAAACAGGAAGAGGTACGAGCACTTTTAAAGGACATGCAAGAAAGCAATGTCATCGAGCCTTCAGCAAGTCCCTGGGCATCTCCCATCGTCCTGGTGAGGAAGAAAGACGGATCAACCAGATTTTGCGTTGACTATCGCCGGTTGAACGAGGTTACGAAGAAAGACAGTTACCCTCTTCCTAGAATTGACGATATTCTGGATACTCTTTCTGGAAGCAAGTGGTTCTCGACACTTGATTTAAAGAGTGGATATTGGCAGGTAGAAATACATCCTGATGACCGAGAAAAGACGGCATTTACTACAGGACAAGGACTTTGGCAGTTCAAGGTGATGCCGTTTGGACTATGTAATGCGCCGGCTACATTCGAACGTCTAATGGAGACTGTTTTAAAAGGTCTTTCATACGAAGCCTGTCTGATATACCTGGATGACATCATCATCGTCGGGAAGAGTTTCGAAGAACATTTGGAAAATCTTAGAAAGGTGCTTCAGAAACTGAAAGAAGCCAATCTGAAGTTGAGTCCCGCTAAATGCAAATTATTCAGACAGGAAGTGACTTACCTCGGACATGTCATCTCTGCTGAAGGTGTGCGCACGGATCCTGAAAAAGTGTCAGCAGTTAAAGACTGGAGACGTCCCGAAAATGTCCACCAGCTGAGAAGCTTTCTAGGGCTTTGCACCTACTATAGGAGATTCGTGAAGGATTTTTCATCCATTGCGAGACCCCTTCACAAGCTGACAGAGAGCAAGCAAAAGTTCGTGTGGACAAAAGAATGTGAGGATGCATTTAAGAATCTGAAGGAAGCCTTAACATCTGCTCCAATCCTGACGTATCCTCAGCTCGACAGACCATTTATTCTCGACACGGATGCGAGTAATGAAAGTGTCGGCGCTGTTCTGTCCCAAGAAATAGAGGGCCAAGAACGTGTAGTAGCTTACTGGAGCAAGTGCCTATCTAAACCGGAGAGGAATTACTGTGTCACCAGGAAAGAGTTGCTCGCCATAGTCAAAGCCGTAGAACATTTCCATCATTATCTATACGGCAGAAAATTCCTGCTCCGCACAGATCATGCATCATTGGCCTGGCTTTTAAATTTCAAGAATCCTGAGGGTCAGATAGCCAGGTGGATACAGAGACTCCAGGAATATGACATCACTATCCGTCATCGCAAGGGACAGTCGCACGGAAACGCTGACGCCTTGTCTAGAAGACCTTGCCCAGAAAACTGCCGATATTGTTCCAGGGTCGAAGCTAAATACCAACTGGTTAATCCAGTCGCACGGCAAATTACAGCATCAACATTGGCTGATCCAGATCCATGGACTGACAAGGAAATCAGGAAAGACCAGCTACAAGACCGTGATATTAAACCCATAATTGAGTTAATGGAGACCTCAAACAGAAAACCTACTTGGCAGGATATTTCGAGCTATAGTCCCACGACAAAACAATATTGGGCTCTCTGGGACTCACTCCATATTCGAAACGGCGTCTTGTACCGAAAATTCGAATCGGATGATGGAAAAACATTCCGATGGCAGCTGGTACTCCCAAGATCCCGAATCCCGGACGTCCTTAAAGAACTACATAGCAGCCCTGCAGGAGGTCACTTCGGAATAATGAAGACCTTGCAGAGAGTTCGGGAGCGTTTCTACTGGAATAATGCAAAGGATGACGTGCAAAAGTGGTGCCGAACTTGCGATGCCTGTGTAAGTCGGAAAGGACCGAAGAAACGCAGCCGGGGGAAGCTGCAACGTTACAATGTAGGAGCACCTTTTGAACGTATCGCCTTTGACATCTTAGGACCTCTGCCACGAACTGCTGATGGCAACAAATACATCCTCGTTGCCATTGATTACTTCACCAAGTGGCCTGAAGCGTATCCTATTCCTGATCAAGAGGCTGTCACAGTAGCAGAGATGATGATACAGCACTGGATTTCCAGATTCGGAGTGCCTCTTCAGTTACATTCCGATCAGGGAAGGAATTTTACCTCGGCTGTAGTCAAGGAACTCTGCAAGCTACTCGGCATTGACAAAACCCAAACGACGCCTTTACATCCCCAGTCGGACGGTATGGTAGAGAGGTTTAATCGAACCATCCTCAATAACCTCTCATTAGTGGTTTCCAGAAACCAACAGGACTGGGACAAGAAGTTGCCACTATTTTTACTGGCTTACCGCAGTGCTGTCCACGAGACTACCGGCTATTCCCCATCTCAGATGCTCTTCGGTCGTGACCTTCGTCTGCCATGTGATCTTTTGTTTGGTCGCCCTCCGGATGCGCCTTCATCGCCTGAGGAATACATTCAAGACCTCCAGGCCCGGTTTGAAGTGATGCACAACTTTGCACGAGAGCGAGTCAACTTGGCGACGGAGAAGATGAAGACCCGCTACGACACGAGAGCTACTGGACATCGTTTCAACGAAGGAGACAAGGTGTGGTTATGGAATCCGACTCGTCGAAAAGGACTTTCTCCGAAACTACAATCACCTTGGGATGGTCCTTACACAGTCCTAAACAGGCTGAACGACGTCGTGGTTCGGATCCGTAAGTCATCGAACTCTAAACCTAAAGTCGTTCATTACGACAGGTTAGTTCATTACTATGGCCATAGTACGTAGTGTATATAATTGTAAATAGTAATGTACATAGTATAAGACCATGGTCCTATTTGTATTTAGTATTTGATTTGTATTTGTTAAGTATTAGTATTTGATAAGTATCTGTATTTGTTAAGTATTAGTATTTGATAAGTATCTGTATTTGTTAAGTATTAGTATTTGATAAGTATCTGTATTTAACAGCATTTGTATTTGATAGTATTTGTACTTAGTATTTGATAGTATTTGAATTGTATTTAGCGTTGGATAGAATTTAATTTGCTGAAAGTAACTTATTGGAATTATTGTTTATTTTGTTATTATAAAGTAATGTTTATTATAGCACTGAGGCTTTAGTTGTAAGTTTGGCTTCCTGTCCAGGGATTGTACTGCCCGGGACGTGCAGTCCTTGGGAAGGGGGCAATGTTACGAATTTCACATTTATTTGGCTATTTATTTAGAATTGTAATTAGATTTGCTTCATGTTGCCTTAGCAACGCAGACGATTTTTGAAGAGAAAGCTACGCCAAAAAAAAAAAGCAATAAAAATAAAAGAGCGCGTGCATTTAATGCTTAATAAATAAATATCTCGTAATTACTGTTGCCATCCAGAAAAATCTAGAAAAATCGTGATTGTTCTACTGATAATTAAAAAGCTTATAAAAGCCGAGGTGAAACACCTCATCTCAGTTAGTGAGTTAGTTGTTGTTGTTGTTGCTGTTATACTTGTAGCTGTAAAAAGCGAACCGCTGTTTGTTTACTTAATGCTGTATTGATTGTAGCGATTTCGCTGTGAGATAGAACTATTTTATCTGTTTGGACCGAGTTTTTGCTAAACGTTTGAGATATTGTGATATTGTGCGAAGATTTGTGAAGAAATATTTCAGCATTTTAATTTATTTCTTGTGGAAAGAATAAATTTTTGTTAACTTTTTTTTACGACTTGTGCATTCAATATATAACGAACCCGTACGCACGTAACAATATCTTAGAACCTGGTTCAAGGAATGTAAAGAAAAGGTGTTTTGAAAGGGATTTATGCTTGTTGGTGGTTTTTCATATAACAGCAAACAAAAATCAAAAGAGAATGCAGAAAATTTTGAAGATCAATTCCACATATTTATCAGGAACATATTTTAGACCTAATTTTCAAATATGAAATATCTTCTCTCTACCCACACTGCCATCAATCAGTACAAGTGCATCAAGACAAATCAAGCAGCCATATGTCAGAATCCACTGTTAATTCCTGGAAAAAGTGGAACAAGACACGGGTATCAAGACTATACACTCATATTCCTACTAAATTTCCTGATGTATCATACACGGACCACGCTTTTGGACTTTTAAAATGGGAATTCTGCTATCCTTCTTGGAATCTAGGAAGCAGTTCAAGAGGAATGGGTTAAAATACCTCTTTCGATAAAAGGCTTCATGGTCTGTTCTTCTGTCTTCTGATCTTCATTATTCAGTGAAGAATAAGAGTTATTAAAGAAACATTTAAAATAGAAAAATTTTAGGTAAAATATTTCTGTAAATACAATGAAAATAATCTAAAAAATGCACGAACGTCCTCTGTATAATGAATTTCTCAACTAAAAACGTTATTTTGTGCGTGACTTATATGAAATGCAAAAAGAGGCTTTTTTTCGTGTGTGTGTGTTTGTGTAGCAACAAAATTTTCAAAACTTTATCGTCGTAAATATACCATCGTAAATTATCTATAAGTACACGTATATCCGTGATAAGAAACTTGCATACATAAATGCTTTAAATTAATACAAATAATATAGTTTTGTATTAATTAACTCAGTTATTTAGTTTCTTTTCCTGCAAAAAGCGATGCTTTGCAATGCTTCGTTTTATATTTTTTGCAAGAATATCTTTTCCTTTATTGAAGTACGTAATAAAAGAGTAGAATCGAGAACGTTATTTGTTCTTCTCTTTATTTTTGTTTCGGGTAATGCTTACTTGCTTTTCTTGTTTTCAGACAATGCACCTTATAAAATGTAAAATGTATCATTTTTCTGACTTACATATTTTGCTTTGATGTCATAAAAATTTATTTCACGTTTAGCAATGCAAAGCTCTTTCAGATAGCTATGTTTATCTAAAAAACTATTATTTGAGTTGTACGTCTTTGGACCTTTTTCAGCATTTGTGTTTGGAGTATTTAATATAAAAATAAAAAATTTATTTGTATTTCAACAATACCTTTAACTTCAATCATCCCAGCTCTGCGTAATATGTGGAAGATGTTATAAATGCAAATAATGAATTTTAAGTCTCCAATTAACCTACAATGCATTTTTTACAAATTGTTTAAACGGTAGAACTTGAAAAGGTGAAAATTATTTCGAACAATATTATTGAAATAGGGATAAGGGTAAAATTGCTTCCAAGTAATTGTTGGCATGTTTCTTTATCCCAGGTGTTCCCAGCGACGTCAGTATTGACCTCTTGAGGGTCGATAAAGTTTTTAAAAGGGTTAGTGATGATCAGGGATCAAAATCCCAATATGCTTTAGCAACTGACTGGCATGGTTGAAATCCCGTTAATTGCAAAGCAATTAATCATAAAAAGGATAATTAATTGTTTCTTGATAGAAGGCTGCATGACGCAGAAGGAAGAAAACATGTAGAATAAGGGGAAAATTATTTTACAATTATTAATATATTTTAAAAATCAATATTGAACTGCGTATTATATATATATAATTTAAAAATCAATATTGAACTGCGTATTATATATATATAATAAGCAGTAATGTAGTAAATGCAACACGCAGTAAATGCAATATCAACAGGTTGAATATTTTTAAACAAGATGATATAAAAGTTAAGAAGTTTTATGCCACATAATAAAAACATTGCACCAATACATCAAGCGCAACCATCGCATCTATATAAATCTAACTTGTGTGGAATTAGAATTTGTGATTTCTTTTCTGAAAACTTGTTTGCACTTTTAAAATTAAAATAATATTAATGCAAAAAATAATTTAACATGAATCTCCAAGCCATTTTTTCAAATCTTTTGTTCTTTTTCTTAATTTAATTGTAGTTTAAAATTATTTATATGTAATTATTTGTATTATAATTATTCTGTATATTGTATATTATAGAGGAAAATGCAAGGGAGTCGATAAAAAAATCATTTCTGGATTGATGCAAGAAAAAGGTTAGGAATCTCTGATTTAGCTGATAACGACAAAGCATACGAGAGCTGATTGCCTAAGAGTATGGATGCATTTTTGATGCTGTTTTAAAGGAAAGACCAGAATTCCCGACACATATGGGTAAAACTAAGAAAATAGCATCATGGTCATATGTTCGGATCACATGGTCATAACTTCTCAGCCATTAGAAATAGATTGTGGTGAAGCAAGCTTGCTTAAATCATGAAAATTGGAGTGACTACGAGAAACACTTGCTTTACAATAGGTTGAAGCCTCTTGATGTTAAACTTTTCTGGCCCCCTCGCTTTTAGCGGTCCAGTCACAAAGCTTCTTCACGTGTAACTCTGCGTCCTTTTCACTATTTTCAGCATATTAACGAATATTTCTGTAAATACAATGATGATCGCTTTTTACGCAACTGAAAAATTTTTGTCGCACAATGAAAATGCTTTTTTAACTTACCACAATTAAATTTTGGGAACAATAATTGTTTGCATAAGCAATAAAACCTGTTAATAAATTCCTTAAATGGCAATGATAAATATAGGGATGTAATCTCAAAACAATCACTTCTTCTACTCTATTTAAATGTGCATATGTAATTTAAGTTATAAGTTAACCACATTAATAAATAACACTTCACTAATAAAAAATATGGAAGAACTAATATAGTTTCAGGAGTTTAGTGAATTCAGAGACGAAAGGACAGTTTTCAAATAATTAGACCTCAAAATACTGCATGCAGCGTCTGCTGGACTGAGGCGATTATTTACACTGCAAGGCTACTTTAATAATAAAAAATTCTGGAGAACTTACATATACTCTATCACAAGAAAAAGGAAAGGAAACGAGGAAACGAAAGGAAACGACCTAATATCACGAAACTTAGCGTGTATGTAGTGTATGAGGAGATTAACAAATGATTACAAATTCAGAACAAAAGATCGTTTTATTAAGGTTTATTAAGGTTACAAAGGTGAGTAGTATAGCCACCTCTGGCAGCTATACAAGCCGAAGCACGGCGTTGCATCGAATCAAATAAGACACCTATGACCCCCTGCGAAAGATCATGCCATAATCTTTGCAACTGGGCAGTTAATTCATCAATATTTCTGAAATGCTGTAGTTGCCTTCCAAGTACGTCCCAAACATGCTCTATTTACCAGAAGTCTGTTGACCTGACAGGCCACAGGAGTACGTCATATCCTTGAAGACATTGTTGGGAGAGTCGCGCAGTATGTGGACGAGCGTTGTCTGGATAATGGGGTCACCTGTGGGATTTGATAGTATATGCAGTACAGCTGGCGTTAAAATGACGTACACGTAAATGCGAGCCATCATAGATTGCCTTCAAGGATGACTAGAGGTGATC
>KK113196.1:0-20133 GCA_000611955.2 Stegodyphus mimosarum
AGTGACCTAATTTCGTTTTCGCTGATTATCCGAATCAGTTAAATATTCTGTTGGATTTGAATTTTTTTAGATGCAGTGTGATCACCCAGATCATATTGTATGAGTTCTGTTGCACAACAGTTCCTTTAATACCGAAAGAGTTTGAAGTATGTAAAATTTTAAGTAATTTTGAAGTATTACTGAAAATTGAAGGATTTGAAATTTTAAGTAATTTGAAGTATTGCTGAAAATTGAAGCATTTGATGTTTTAAGTAATTCTGAAGTATTGCTGAAATTTAAATGAAGAATTTAGTAGTAGCACCCGCTACTTTGGGATATTTAAAAAAAATAATATGTGCATGAATATTTCCTATAAAGTTCAAGTATTTTGTTCTATGAAAGTTTCGATATGAAGCATTGAAAATAAATGTCAGATATAGTAAACACAAAGTAAAGGATTCTTAGTTTTGTTTTGAAAATACAAAAGTATTGAAATATATCGTTGCAAGTTGCTATGTTTTGCATGAATTTAAATTACTGAAAGTCTTCTATAGCAGTTTATGTTCTGAGTATTATAAGTTCTGAGTTCTGAGTGGTATTATATATGATATTTCAAGCAATGAGCAGAAAGTAATGTAACCTGAGAAATTACTTCATTTCATGTTTTGCTTTTGAATATGTATATTTGATGTGTATTAAATGCATTTAAAGTATTTTAAAACCTATATATGTTAGCATACTAAAAGTTATAGGTATATAGAGTTTGGGAAAATTTGTCCACTTTCTGTTAAGCATGGCTTATTTAGCAAAAGAGAAGAAGCAGGATTTAATTGAATTAGCAGAAACACTAGGTGTAGTGATAGAGGAAAATTTTAGAATTCCTGAAATAAGTAATACTATAATCACTAGTCCCACTTATGACGCGGAATTTACAAAAGAATGTTTGAACCGCATCATAAACGATAGGAAAGAAATGGAAACAGCACTGTGCTGAGAGAGAGAAAGAAAATGAACATTTGTTTGAGTTGGCGAAATTAAAATTACAATCTAGTATTACTGCTAGTAATTTGGAGTCTCAGAAGGTATCTTCTTCTGCAGACGCAGAAATGCCTAAATTAGAATTGAACAAGTTAATTCCTAATTTTGATCCTAAAACTTCCGATATGAGTTTGTTTCTGGATTTGTTTGAGAGGCAGTTAACCCTTCTGAAGGTACCAGTTTCAAAATGGGTCATCTATCTTGTTGGTCTTCTGCCAACCGATGTTGCAAAATTAATTGCAGAAGAATCTTCTGATGATGTTCAGGACTATCAGAAAACTAAACAAATTCTCTTAAAGCGCTTCAAATTGAGTGCTGAGAAATTTAGGATATTGTTTACCTAACATAAGAAAAATCCTGAAAACACCTGGAGAGACTTTTATTTTGATTTACAAAACTATTTTGATGGATGGCTTAAGGAATCAAAAGTCACGACGTTTGAGCAGTTAAAGAATTTGATACTCGCAGATCAGATTAAGAAGAAAGCCCCTCCAGATTATAAAGAACATTTTTTGGATAACTGGAGTGAATGGAACAACCCACTTCAGCTTGTTGACAAATTAGATATGTATGAAGAAGTTAGACATGTACGAAATAAAAACGTTAGTAAGGAGACCCCTAAGTTCCAACAACGAGATGGTCCCAAAAATTATGGAGGTAACCCTCAGCCTACAAAGAACGCCTCATCAAGAGGTAATGTAAAAAATTATGATCAACCACCTGTTAGTCGTTATGGATGTCGGAAGTCAGGCTTTATTAAGGCTAAATGCCCCATCTGCTCCCTTCTTCCAAGAAAGCAGAAGCTGATTTTAAAACTATACACCTTCAGACATTCTCTGTCGAGGAACACCAGACGACTCTTTTGAGAGTAAAAATAAATGGGTTAACCGGAATTGTGTGTGCTGACACTGGAGCCAGTCACACTATAGCGGGAGAAACATTGTATCGTCTTTTGAGAGAAAGAGGAATAGAATTCATTAAAACTAGTATGAATGTTGCCCTCGCCGATGGTCTACAGAAGGAAACTGAAGTTTATAAGACCCAAGTAGATATAGAAATTGAAAGACGATTTTTTCCCATAACTTTATTTGCGTTACCTACAGCAAAAGATAACAGAACGCTTTTAGGAACTGAATTTCTGCGTATCGCTGGAATTGTTTTAGACCTTCCAAATAATAGATGGTATTTCCATGACAATCCTAAACAGAAATCTAGCTTCAGTGAGGACATTTTCAAACTATCCGAACTTCCACAAAGTGCAGAAGTCAATACGATGCGATTAAGAGAAAATGAAGGAAGACATCTAACTGAAAACCATATGGAAAAACTCAATGCTCTGTTAACGAAATATGAGACTGTGTTCCAACAAGGGGAAGAAGCAACTCCTTATATTGAACACCACATAAATACCGGGAATAATCCTCCAGTTTCAGTACCTCCATACCGGATGCCTCCATCCAAGAAGGAGATTTTAAAGAAGGAGATTGACGATCTGTTGGATTGGGAAATAATAGAAGAATGTGAGTCTCCATATGCTGCGCCAGTGGTTCTTGTGCCCGAACCAAACGGAAAAGTCCGAGTTTGCGTTTATTACCGAGGACTGAATGCTGTTACGATGTCAGACTCATATCCATTACCTAGGATGGATGACTTACTGCATGCTGCTAAACATACACCATATATGACAACCATTGATTTACGGTCTGGCTACCATCAAGTTAGCGTTTGTCCAACAGATAGAGACAAAACAGCATTTGTTTGCCCTTTTGGAACTTTCCGGTTCGTTCGAATGCCTTTCGGACTGAAGACTGCTCCGGCCACTTTTCAGAGATTAATTGATAAATTCCAAAGCGGCTTAAAGGATATGCTTGTTCTCTCTTACTTAGATGATATTATAATACTGTCAGAGACTTTTGAAAACATAAAGCGGATCTAGAAGCGGTTTTCGAGAGATTGTTGCAATTTAAACTTAATGCAAATCGTGAGAAATGCAATTTTGCTTGCAGTAAAGTAAAATATCTTGGTCACTGGATTACTAGTGAAGGAGTAGAAGTTGATCCAGAGAAGACCTCTGCTATACAGAAGATGCCTGCTCCAAGAAACGTGAAACAAGTGCAGTCTTTCTTGCAGACCTGTTTCTGGTATAGACGATTCATACCGAAATTTTCAGAAATAGCTAGACCTCTAAGCAATTTAACAAAGAAGAACGTAAGCTGGACATGGGGACCAGAGGAAGATAATTCTTTCCAGACATTAAAACGACTTCTTGTTAGCCCTCCCATCTTAAAGCAAAAGGATGCAACAAAGCCTTACATTATTCGGACGGATGCTACTAATTACGCTTTGGGTGCTGTGCTATTACAGGGAAAAGGTTCAGAGGAACATCCAATAGAATATGCTAGCCGTTTGTTGTCCGCAGCCGAAAGAAATTACTCTACAACAGAAAGAGAAGCCCTTGCTGTTGTATGGGCTTTGAATAAATTCCGTGGCTACATCGATGGTCAAGAGATTACTGTGGCCTCAGATCACCAACCGTTGAAATGGATTTTAAGCTTAAAGTCACCTACGGGCAGACTTGCTAGGTGGGCAATGCAATTACAGTCTTATAATTTGAAGATGGAATACATTCCTGGAAGAGCTAATTTTGTAGCTGATATGTTGTCACGTCCTGTGTGCAACCATGAAGGAGAATCATGTGAAGTTTGTATGATAACTATCGACATGCCAACCAGAAGTGCAGCAGAAATTCGTGAAGAACAGCTGAAGGATACAGAGCTTAAAAAAATCATAGAATCTTTCGAAAGTGATGTCAAAGATGAAAATTTTTCAAATTGGACCAGACGAGGTTATATAATGAATCAAGGAATTTTATATCGCTACTCGCCAGACTCTGAATCAGAGGAAGCTCAACTAGTAGTACCACAGCATGAACAAGAAAAGATTCTTAAACAATATCACGATGCTCCTACAGCAGGACATTATGGTGCGGAAGGCACATACCACAGAATTTCCCAGAGATATTATTTCACAGGAATGCGCAAATACATTGCAGATTACGTAAAACGCTGTGACGAATGTAACCGTTACAAACCTTCAAATCAAAAGCCATCCGGTCTGCTCCAGACACCAATATATGGTCAACGCTTCGAAACGCTTGCCATTGATTTATTTGGTCCACTGCCTGAAAGCAACAATGGAAAAAAGTGGATTTTGATTGTTGAAGATTGCAGCACGAAATGGGTGGAGCTTTTCGCTTTACCCTCTGCTACTGCAAAGGAATGTCCCATTACATTAATGGAAGAAGTTTTCTTGCGATATGGATTGCCCAGGAGGCTAATCAGTGATAATGGAACTCAATTCGTTAGCTCTGTCATGCAGCAAGTGTGTTTTCTTCTTAACATTGACCAAGTGTTCACTCCCGTGTATCACCCTCAAGCAAATCTAGTAGAGAGAAAGAACAGGGATTTGAATCCTAGATTAGCTATACTTGTGGGCGATAAGCACCCTTCTTGGGCAGAAAAAGCTCCCGACGATTCGTTTCGCAATGAATGCTCATAAATGTGAAACTACCGGCCAAACTGCTGCATTCCTCCAATTTGGTAGAGAGCTACGTACGCCGGACGATGTTACACACTATCTTAGGCATGTTATCTTCAATGATAATTTTGTAGCAGAGATTACCCCCTATTTGAAACTTAAGTGATCCTTCAAACTTAAGTGATCCACATACTTCATTAGGTGCTTATCATTCCTCGGCCTTAAGACCTTGTTTTGACTCAAATTCAGCACCCCTTCAACCCCTTCGCAGAAGAGGACGTCCCAGAAAACATACTCCTGGTTCCTCCTCGGGACGATGTCGGAGCCAGAGGGGGAGGATGTAACCGATGGAGTGACTCATCCTTTAAACGGCGCATCTGCTTTTCGGTCACATGATGCGTGATTTACAAAACTATAAACATTTCTTTTTTCTTACAGTCATGTGACTTAACGAACGTTAGTGGAGGATTTGAAAAAGCTCAGAGCGAGCTATGTAACTTAAAACGCTCTTACATTTTATTTCTTTCTTATGTGTTAAATCATTAATAAATTAGTGTTCGTCGTACATAATGGTCTTCATTATATATATTAAAGCCCCGAGATTACTCTATAATGAATAAGAATAAATATATATGTGTATGTGTTAAAAACTGCATTTTACAATTAAGGTAATAAGAACTCTTGATGCTTTTTAAATTTTTTTAGTTTTCGTTCATTTGAAGCAGAAAGTTTACTATCTGCTAAAACTTTTGTATAATTGTTTAAACAAATATTTGCAAATGTATTTAGCATTTTGATGACAATCTTAAAGAATTCACAGCTTCAAGACTGGCAGATTTCATTATTAAATAGTCCGCTGTTAATTATATACATTTTAAAAAGTGAAGCAACTACTAAATGCTGTCTGTCAGATTTTTGAAAATGTGTTTCATATCTTTTTATATAAGTACTCTAACAATGTAACAACGACGTATTAAAATATTGTTGCGTGCGTACGGGTTCGTAATAGATTAAATACGCAATTCCGATAAAAATTACGAAATTTTATTCTAATCGCAAGAAATATAAGAAAACGTTGGATTATTCCTCAAAGATCTTCGTACAATATCACAATAGCACGCAATATAGGTAGTAGCTATATTTTAAACTACTAAAACGTTAAATAAAACGTAATCCAAAGCGCAAAGAAAGCTAATCCGATCACAAAATTACAGCAGCTAAGCAAACAACAACAAATCGCTTAAACAACTAGTCGGCTGAGATGCTTCTTTTCTGCTTTTATAACTTTTTAAATTAGCCGCGAGAGAGAGTTCTAGCAATTTCTGGAAAGCAAAAAGGATAGATTTATTCGAATGAAATATCAATTACGGAGATAAACTTTTATTCAATGTTAAATGCATGTGTTCTTGTATTTTTACTTTTCCGGCGCAGCTTTCTCTTAAAATATGTCACGCGCTGCATTTCATGGGAAAATAAAACAATTTTAATTATAATTCTATTAAAAATATCTAACTAAATGCAAAATTCTTAACAATATTAACAACTAATATGGATGGTTTCTTAAAAACCACCTTTTTTTACCATACATAAATATTTGCACTTTTCTTTGGTTTCTGTTGTTTGGGATGATGGAAGATTATCACAATCTTCCCCTTCAATTCATACGTTATTCAAACTTTATAATTTTTCTTTGCCGGTCATACACTGAAGTTTCAAAGAATTGACACAGTAACCAGCTATATGTATTAAAACTTGCTGTTCATTCATTGATACATTCAAAGCCACATACATCACTTTGAATATCGTCAAATACAGAAAGAACGCATGTCCCTAAATTTGCTGCACAAGGTTTCCCCAACATGTGAGAAAGCAGCATCAATACACTTTTCACTCGAAGCTTAAGTTCGCTCTCTAAAATGTCCTGTTCTAAATCAGTTTGAAATTTATCTGTCAGTACATATTGTACTCCATTTGACAGAAGATGCTTACTGAAAGATATCATGCATTTTGTAGAGTGAATGAAAGCGAAAAATTTCTCTTCACTTAAACATCCAGAGCGCGGTTTCAAATCCATATTCTACCATGCTTCAAATCCATATTCTACCATACCACAATATAAAGTTCTCGAAAAAGTTACAACGTTCATCTGATAATGATTTCAACACACAACAGTCTAGATTAGCTATGAATATTCCTTTTTTTGGATGCTTAACATTCATTATGTGTCACCACTGTTTGGTAACTTTTATAAAATTCGCTGTCATCTCACCGTGTACAAAAGATCAATCTTCCTGGGTGTATTCTACAGCTGCGCTACTTGCATTATCAAAAACCTTTAAAGATAAATTGGCATTTTGTTTTTCAATGTTCGTAGGATAGACAGCTTTAAAGTTTAGCTTACACCCTATCTTTGCAACTAAATCTCTTTCCGTGTTAAATAATTTTCGAAAAAGGGAAACGTCAGCTTTTGATATTTCCTTTAGATTTTCAAATTTATTAAAAGTAAACATTTTCTCCAAATTACTTTGCTTTAACCAATTAATTTAATTAAATGAACCGAATCAAACATTTAAAATAACTTTTTGGATTCATAAGCTGATTTAGCTACAAAAAAATGACAATTGAAACTCCGCGATGATGACAATTTAGAGAAGATATTTCGATTAATTCCATTATTGTCCGATATCAAACACACAACATTAAAGCCCATATCATTTAATAATAACAAAGCTTGCTTTGTTAAATGAAATAAATCTTCAACAGTCATATTAAGTACTGGTACCAGTTCAATAATTTCTTTGTATTTTGAAAATAATGAGTATACCATAAAAGCTCGAATTGTTGTTGCTTCTGCATTGACTTCATTTTCAGCAAAACCAGAAAGTGCCTTACTTTTGTATGTTTTTTTTTGGTTTTATATGAATTTCATCAATGAGAAGATTCGCAGTGCGTTCTTTGATTGACAGTGCATTACATATACTTTTAACATAAGCAACATTATTTATGTCAGTCATTGCTTGATTCAGTTGCAAACATACGGTCTTTTCAAATGCCTTACAGATGGTATCTTTATGGAATTACTTGCAAGAACTACTTCATAACATGATGTAGATTTCATATATAAAGAGTATGCAAATGTCATCAGATAACTGCTGTACCTCTTTCCTTCGTCCGATTTTTCGAGCAGTTTCATTTGCTCCAAAATAAACTGGCCATCATTATATTCCTGTCATCGTTGTCTTTCTGTACCGAAGATCTCCATTATTTAACAGCTGTCTCAAAATCCATTTCAAGAAAATCATCATTATTTGACAAATTTTCAACAAAAGTTAAAACATCCTGAAATTCACTGCACGGTGTGATCTTTGATATCTCATTGAATATATGCTTTACATTATCCAAGTGAATAGGCTTGTTGTCATAAATTACTTCAGTATTCATTTCTTTATTTATTTTTAAGCATTTTTGAATGCATGGAGCTCGACAAAAAGATAAAAACATAAGAAATAATTCGTCAGAATTTTTATAGGTAATGAATTTTGTATTTTTGTTCAGAGTATCTCTAATTTTGATGTCAACGTTTATTAGCAATTTTGAAATCCATAAATTTTGTCATTTTCCATGAGAAGTGTGAACATTCCTTTCACTTTTTCCATTCTGATTCTCCTAATTCTTCTGTCGGTGGGTTTTGGGTCATATATACTGGTGTGCAAAAATTAAGGACGAGACGGTTTTTTCAATATAACTTTGTACAAAAGCTTTCCAAATCAACACATTTAATACCGTAAGATCCCCAATACGTAAGGACATGAGTAATGTAAGCAACACTTACTAAAAGAGAAATCACAGGGATAAAAAGAAGCTTTATTGAAAAAGTAGCATGGAACGCAATGCGACTGAAGGCCGAAACATCCCTGTGATGGGTGTCCATCAAGAAACATCCGGTCTTTAATAGGGGATATGATCTCCCCTGACTGCTAGGCAGGTTTTACATCATTTGTGCATGCTGGATATGTGGTTGTTAATGAGCTGTTGAGACATTGCTGCTCGTTCCTCTTGTAGCACCAATCGCAGTTTCGGAATCGTTACTGGCGATAAGTTACGTGCTGCCACGGGTCTCCCTAGTAAGTTTGTCAGGACTGTGTGTTATGTGCATAGCTTTAGGGAACATGGTGAAGTCACTCCTTCTAAACTACAGTCCTGCTGTGGAACAGTGAGCTGAAAAATGTTGGCTTTGTTCCGGTGTAGATACTGTGCTGGAGAATAACTGCACTTGAAAGGGATTTAAAATCCTCTTTTTATTACATCACTATTATTTACACACTTCCCAACTCGGGAGGGATACAGAAAGTAAAAGACCACACTTGGGCCTAACTTAAGAATCAAATAAATTTAATACTAAAACTAAAATAGAAATTTAATTAAACTTTGCTCGCAGAGCAAATCGCGGAGTTTGGCCTCTAACTAACTGGTGCGTAGCAAGAAGTACTAATACTAGCGCACTTCAATTTATTTCAATATGCAATCACGTAGTAAGCACTATGGCTTATAATTTTAGCTACTAGCTGGTCAGACAAACGTCGAGCAGAATGAGCGTGATCTGAGACTAAAGCTCTCTCACACTGAGAGGTTTCTACCTCTGGTTTAAATAGTACTTGGCTGTACTTCAAAATTAGCATAAGCTGAAAACGCGCGCCTCTTCTGACGGGAAGTTGAAACAGAGAGGAGATAGAAAGATTTAAATTAAAATAAAACTTGGTTAGTTTAACTAAAACCTTACAAGTTCTGTACGTGCTTGACGGGATTTAGATCCAGAGACCTTACCGACCAATCCATGTGTTCAATATCTTCACTCTCCAACAGCTCTTCGACAGTAACTGTGCGATGAAGATGAGCGTTGTCCTCCATGAAGAGGAACTGAGGACCCATAGCCCTTGTGAAGAGACGCATGTAAGGAAGAAGAACCTCCTTACAATAGCAGTCCCAGGTGACGAACCTCCTTGGGAGATATGAAGGTCGGTCCGGCTACCAAGCATTATGTCTGCTCGAACGAGAACTCCGCGACCTCCGAAACAGTCCCTTTTGATGATGTTGAAGGGATTATTGCGTGTTCCCCGCTCTGTCCAGATGTGTATGTGTCTAGAATCGCAACTCAGACTAAATCTGCTCTCATCTGTAAAGAGTACTCGTCCCCATTCATTGTCTCTCCAATTCCGGTGTTCCCGGCACCACAGAGAACGCCTTCTCCGATGGGCAGGCGTTAGAGGTACACACCGTACAGGGCGTCGTGCAAACAGACCACCACCGTGCAGTCTTCTGGCCACGGTAAAACGCGATATCGGTCGTCCAGTCGCCTGTGTCGTGTGTCTAGCGATTTCTCCCGCTGTCTGCCGCCTGTTTCTTCTGGCCTGTAAGGCAATATACCGGTCATCTGCGGGTGTGGTTCCTCGTGGACGACCACTACTAAACCCCCGGATAGCTGTTCCTGTAGTTTGAAATTGTCTCCAAAGTCGTGAAACGATGCTGTGAGCAATTCCGAACTCTGCAGCCACACTTGTCACACTGCGGCCTTCCTCCAACTTCCCAATGATTCGACCTCGGGTAAAAGCATCCAGATGTCGTCTAACAGATTGATTATTCGCCATTTCTCGCTGAGGCAGCAACTCGGTGTGATTTTAACTGCTATACGGCGTGCAATCTCTTTGCCAGAAATACTGATCTTACACCGACAACATGCTTTATACTACTCAGACACTCCCCCATTACGTCTACCTGCATATCTGCGCATGTGCTACCGTACGTCACCTTACTTAATCTCCTGATTGGTCTTTCTGTCCGCTCTGCCTCTTCCTTCAGCTGATATGCTAATTTTTCGACTTCGTCCTTAATTTTTGCACACCAGTGTATATTGGACAGTCGTCAAATATGCGCGGATATGCATCGTCTGCTAACGCTGGGCGTTTTTCCAAATTCTTAATATCGCCCCATTTTTATCCATGAATCATGCACAATCATATCTTCGCGAAAATGTTTTTCATAAACAACAGTTCGTTTAGATGGAATGAAATTTGCTCGAGGAATTTACGGCACCGCAACTGCTTTTTTGTGTCATCCGTTGGAAAATTGTAACCTCTTACACAATGCTCAGTTCCAACATAATTAGAATTACACTTATGTATGTAACAATGGCCAGCCATTGTCATTAATACTGTCAGAGTCAACGTAAAACAACAAAATATATTAACAAAGGTATGTCTACCGCGTTCATCGCATACCTTCGTAGTGTAGTGGTCAGCACGCTGGGCTCCTATTCCAGATGTCCGTTTGATATATATATATATATACATGTAAGATAAAATATATATAAGTCAAAATTATAGTTTAAACTTCATTCGTTCTCTGTATTCTAACAGTAATAATGCCTTTTACTAGACTGCGTCATTCCTACATTAGTCAATGCCATGTTAACTTGCAAAACCCTAATTACTTAGCTAATTCGGAACGTTACCAGAAACTTTCTTTTAATAAGCTGCCCTATTGGATAACTGCGCCATTTTGCTTCTACTTGTGTTCTCGCTAAGACGCTGCTTCGCTGCTCTCTTCTTATCGCATTATTATACGAAACGTAAATGTTCTGGAATAGGCACGACTAGAGTGCCAAGCGAATTGTGGCCCCAAATGTTAATTGAAATAGAGAAAATATTAAATCACCCTCGAATGTGAATTTTGCTTTCCAATATTGATCAACATTCTACGCCACTAATATTGTTAAGTCTTTTCATTACACACACAATTAAAAAGAAAGAGGCTGCGAAATTAAGTGGAAAACATTTCTACAATTTCAAAAGCTGAGAAGATATGAGTAGTTTAAAAGTAATCAATACACGTCTAAGAATATTTTTTCTACTTTTAAAAATGATTGATTTAAATAAATATGTATTAAAATATTTAAGCACTTTTATGGAATTAGACTGGATAGATGGACAGATTGAGATGATTATATACTTTTCTTTGATAAACTAATTTAGACTAAATGTTTTTTGAAGCTGAATGGTGTATTTGTTTTAACACAAAATGCCTTTGATTTTACGAATTTACCGATTATAGGGTCTATAAAGAAAGAAATCCTTAATTCCAATTACATTCTGACCACAATCGTATAATATTATTATATTAACATTAGACAGATCTCTATGCTACGCCATTTAATTTAAAGACAGAACGTTTTATAGGCATTAGATCATTTTTACTTAAAATACGCTTTTACTTAAAGGCTTGCGATAAAAATTACTTTAACGAAACGTTAAACGAAAAATTTTTTTAACTTTAACGAAAAATGTAATTAACGTTAAACGAAAAATTTAATTTCCGCCTATATTAAATACTTATTATCGAATCCCACGAAACGTCCCTGAAAGTTTTCAAAATAGCATGTTAATTTTAGTAAAAATATAAAAATAATTTAGTTTTTAAAGATACGAGCCATTTAAATTTAAAATAAAATCCTCTGATTTAACCAGTGTTTCCTTGATTTAAATAAAATTCTCTGATTCCTTGTATATGTAAAGAATAAGAATTTATTTTCAAATTCCTTGGCTCATGTAAACCATTGTCTTCTATAAAATAGGCTCCTTAATAAGATTTTGCGTAGAATTCCGTTCGGGAGATAAAGGTTATAAATACTTCTTGAGATTTCAGTAATGTTTATAAATTAAAAACGAAATTTAGACTCATGATACGGTATTTTCTTATATATTTTTCGGCCTTTAGAGGATTTTTTGGCAAATCTGTTTCGCATAATTTCATGAAAATAAATATTATATAACAGATTTACGTTTTACTGTTGAAACTGATTTCATTAGTTGCAGTTTCTCCCAAAAAAACTACAGCCTTTTCTAAAAGCAAAAATTTGTGAACTACTGAAATTTGCGCTACGAGACTAGGATAATGGAAAAAGATTTTTATTTAATAAAGGAAAATGGGCTACAGTTGCTTTGAATGCCATTTGTTATGTGTGGCAAAACGTAAATTTTGAATTGGGTTCTAATCTCTGAAAAAATACGTATATAAAAAAAATTCACACTAAGCGGCCAAACGTGACTCTGACTACCGTACCGCAGATCATGGAATCAAATCCCGGAGAAGGCATATACGTTTATAAGTTTACAGTGTGTTTGCGGCATCGGGCACTCTAAACAAATTGCGAGACAAAAGTCCACACTTGAGGATTAGTCTTAGAGGAGTGGGAGTCCCTCGGAGACACCCTGGGGTGTGCTGTCACCCGAAATTAAGGTGAAACTGGGCAAAATCATACTGCCACCTATATGGGGCCCGAGGCTCTTGCCAATCACGTCCCTAATCTTGTACTCCTTACCGCGATGAATTTCGTGGGCTTCTTCTGACGTTGCACAAGCGTGGCTAGCCGCAACAACAACAATAAAAATTCGCACTAAACATTTCAAAACAATGATGATGAACAAAATTTAATTTATCAACCTGGCATTAAAACTCTTACGTAGTTATGTTACATTACACGAAATATCTAAGATGTTTTATTTACCCCTCAGTGCGACTTCTGAGTTTTCTTCCAATTTGATCTGAAATCCACCGCAAACAAGCAAACTTACCATGAAGACCTTCTTAGGCAACTGGCTGTGACAGTTATTAGTTGCATTCCTGAAGATGCAGTGTAGGTCTATACTGATAGTAGTCGTACAGAAGATCATACTGGCAGCGGTATCTTTATTAAGACCCCTCGGTTTGAAATTACAATAAAGCAACGAAACCCTGACACTTGTTCTGTCTTTAGGAGCGAGTTAATTTCAATTAATGTGGGGCTTGATGCCATCCTGTCTTATTTTTGATTTTTTATTGATTGTGATTTTGGGGAACTAAGGATTTTATCCGACAGCCGCAGTGCACTGCAACATCTTGGTGGCTGGTCGTCCGCATACGATGAAACCAGCATATCTATTCTGCTCAAGTTGAGGAAGATCTATCAGACCCACGACGTCCTCCTCAGCAGATCCCATCACATGTCAATATTAGTGGAAATGAGGTCGCGAAAAACTGACAAAAGAGGTTAGCGAAAATGAAACGGTCACTGGATCCTCACTTATTTACCTACAACTTTACCCAAATGAAAGGTCTAAACTTAATATAATATAGCGTAATCCACCTACGTTCCAATGGTACACAGGAACATCTCCTGGCTCCCTACTGGAATTCAAATGTGACCGTGGCTCCCAGATTGCTCAGGCTAGTCTAACAAGTGGTCACCTCAAATGTCTTTCCTCTGATAGTGGGAGAAAAATTTACTCCGCTTGTAAAAAATGCTGTGACTATCCAGCTTCACCGGATCACATACTGGGTTGCATCGGACTTTCTAAGGAGGACTTAACATCCAATCCCCTCACCGTTATCGATTTTTTGACGGTCAACAGCCTTCTGAATCTCATCTGACGTATGTCAGATCTTTCGAGGATATGCAACAACAACAACAACAAGAAATATTGAGTTCCAAATAATGATCCAACGTAGTAATTAAAAAATTTAACACAGTCATTTTAAGATATGCATTCCAAATTGACATTGCTTTATTTAACATTGAGCTTTAACAGCTTTTTGAGAACATTTAGCATTTAATTTCTCGTGGATAGCAAATAAAATTATGCATATCGATTGTAATAATGTTTTTAATTTTACTTATTTTACTGTTTCACCTAATTTTGAATGATTTTTTCGCATCTTTAACTTTTCTTACTCAACTTACTCAGACCAATACTTCTAAGTTAAGCATTTAACTTCCCCTTTGACGTTTTGTTTCGAAAGACACACATCTCTCTTTACAATCGAAAGACTGTCAGAGCCTTCAAAGGAAGCAAATGTATTTGCACGATCGCAGAATTTTTTCCAAACTAACGGAGACAGCGAAACTCCATCTTTGGTATGATGTAACACAGTATTGTCATCAATCTCACATTTTCGCACCAGAACAAGAGTCAAACCTAACACAATATAGTTACAAAAATATCTCCTCCGAGATGAAACATATTCTTTGGCAATGAATCATGTTTCAGCAAAGATTCATCATTTGAAGCACCGTGAAACATTTTTGATGATAAACATGAATTTACCTTCCGACTCAGCCAGTCGTCCTTGCGTATCTAGAGTATCTCATCTTCTAAACGTGCTTTCTTGCGCAGAAAAATCTTTTTATTCATGCACAGTCTTGTGGTTATGGAGTTAATCTTGCCACCGTAATAATTAAAGTCCATTTCATCGGAGGAACGCTTCACTTGAGGAAGTGAAATTTTCCTGAACGTCAGATTTATTCGACTAGTCTTCACTTCGGATTGGGATGGGATACTATGTTTCCAGAATACATTGGTGGGGGAGGGTGTTTCATCACTAGAAGCGATCCGTGTTCCAGACTTATTATGTGAGTTACATAATTCCTCCTCTAAAAATGCATCACTAGCGTCGAACTGTAACTCAATGTGGGAATGCAGCACGAAGGGTCAGAGCGCTATCAGCGTCGCTGTGCGCAGAGATCTGGGCTTTTCCTTCAGGGTATATGTTGAACAGAGCGTAATTATATTTTTTGTGGGTGAGTGCTTCAACTTCATTTTTAATTTGCTGCAGCGTAGGAATCCACGGTTGGGCGGCAACGGACGTCCCCGAAAAACTGTAGGTGAGTCCATCATCATCCCCAAAGGCGCAGCAAAGTCTAGCAAATACGTATTGCCGTCCGTAAATATTCAGGTTTAAGGGCTGGAAGGCATAAGCACACAATTCCGTAAAGATGGAATCTGCTTTTTCTTTGCCATGGAATTCTTTAAAATAGGACAGTATTAACCGATCATTAAATTTGTTTTCAGTCATAGTGAGTATGCCAAGACTTAAGAGTGGCTGCCTCGAAGTACAATCGTCTAAGATTTGCAACAAAATAAGAAATCTACCTTCCTACACCGGCAAAACTTCTTCCTTTGTCTGAAAAACGTTGATAAGATAATAATTTACAATATATCAGTATATATTTATAGACAATTAATGACATCAATTTTCAGTGTTTTGATTGGTTAAAAATGTTCTTAATTATGTGCAAGAGGTTCTTTTCTTGTCCCGCCATCTTGGTTTTCCCTGCATCCGCTATTTTCGAACAAAAGCATGCACAGACGTGATGTGGGTGATGTCATTCACCGCAAAGGAAATCCTTCAGCACGTTCTTCAGATTTTGGATAGTAAGGTGATTCAGTAGAATGTGCAAATATTCTTCTAATTCGAAGTTTATTTCCGAATGGCATAGTCCATAAGACGTAAATCTACAGGTACAGAAATAGTGAAGGTTAACTATCCTGGAAAGTCTGGACGGTAATTATACAAAATTAATTATATTGCAAATCCCTATCAAGCATGATTCGAGTAAAAGAAATATGGCGGCACACTCCCATGAATCTAAGTGGACATTCGATCTTCGCTCTCACGTAGAATTTACACTTCTACTAAAAACTTTTGTAAATGTCAAAAACAAAATGTCAACGACGAAATAATTATATCACTCCAAAGATTGTTTCAAACAAAAGATTTTACACTGTAATTCGTACCGGAACGTGTTCTGTCAGAATATTTACTTAAACTGGACTCAAAATATAGCGAAATATATGCCGTTATGAGGCTAACTCTTATTCTTAAAACTCTTAACTATTTTGTGAGAAGGCAGCTGGTTGGTGATATATATTTTGAACGTGAATATGCTGGTGATCCAGACCGTCCAAATGGATTTTATGAACTGCAGGACTCTTTGTATAAGCGCATTGAAAGATTTATTTCTAACAAAATTGCAGAACTTTTTGTGTGTTTTGGTTGCCAAGCAGGTTATAACAATCAGCTAGGGCATCAATGCTTATCAACAAGCCGTGCCGAAAAATGTAAAAATTATTTTGATCAAGCTTTGTTTACAGTTAATTGGATTGTAATGACAAACGACTTTATTCATCAAAATGAATGCTGTATAAATTTTAGTAAACTAATTGTTCTTGATGACTTTTTGATGTTATTAATATAAATGATGTACTGACTAATGTTCAAAGTTTGTATGTAGGTGAAGAAATTGATTTGTTTAAAGATTTATTGAATAGTACTTTTTGAAAAGAAATAAATACCAGGTTTTTAAATTATTTTTTGTTTATATTTTCTTTTGTGTGAAGAAATATTTTGTAATTTTTTTTTAAAATCTTACTCAGGTTTTGTAATGACGTATTACAAGATTTTACATTTCATTGAAAAAATAGGCAAACTTAACTGCTCCTAATGAGCGGTATTTTCTTAGCATGTGTATGGGTATTGAATATTTCAGTGCATTTTCCCTTAATAACGCTTGGGACTAATCTTAAAATATATAGCTTAATTATACTTATCTTTTAAAAATCCTATTTGAAAGTTAATTAAATGTTAAAATTAGATGGAATCAGTATTAAATGTATCTAAAGTGCTAATTGTACAATGAAATGATTCATGATTTTTGGGTGTATACTGATAAAGGGAGCTTCAGTTTTTTCCCACTCATAGTAAATCTGAAACATAAGAATCTGTTAAGTCTCATTCTTTAGGTAAATATAATTGCTTTCTATAGAACATTTTCTAAGTTGGTGGGAATTCTGGGTAGATAATTTAAATTCGGTATGCTTATATCACCATTTGGGTAAAACAGTAAATATTCTGCAGTGAAACATATATTTCGTATTTAGTTTTAATGCTATGTTAAGAAACTAATTCTAATGTGGGTATTCTTTACTAAGAGATTATGTAATGTAGGAAAATTTGAATGAGTTAGATAGTCTTAGAAGTTTTCGTCATGAAAAAGGGTGACATTTAGCATCAATTAAAGTTGTCCGAAATGAGTAGAAGGATGCAAACTTACAGCGCACCATTATAAGAAAATGGAACATTATTCTTCGAGCACTTCTATATTGAAAGAAGAGTTTTCCTCATTAAATGGATATAAGCCAGAAATATTAGGTGATATGATGAAGATTTTTATCAAAAAATTTCAGTATTCGGAGTGTATGAAAGTCAAAATATAACATATACTTTGGTAAAATATTTCTTACTATTCTTTCTTTGGTTCCTTCCGTAAATATGTGCATATTGTTAATGATGTGTTGTGTAAAAGCTATAATAGTCTTTAGCAAGACATCATTCATAAAAAAGTGCATTGGTAAATAAAATTAACCGAATTGATATCGTAGTGTAAGAAATTAAAAAAGAGACTACAAGTTGGATAGTGAATTAATTAGGTTGGAACTGAAATAAGTTCGAGTAAATATGTTAACATTATGCTCTAGAAATAAAAGTATGCCAATAAAACAAAATTTCTATAGATGAAAATGTAAATAATGTGTAAAATCATTGAACGCTGGGTAATTCATTTCTGAAACAATACAGTAAGTATTGACCATAGAAATTTCTTTGTAAAAAATTTTTATTTTCTCTTGAAAGTTATCCATGAAAGTAGGAATAGCATAGTCAGGCTATTTAAAGTGTGAAAATAATGGTATGAGTGCAATCAATGAACAAGAAGTTTTGAATTAAAAGGCATTAAATATTCAAAATAAAAGAAAAGATATTTTGCACAAATACATGAAACAGTGAATATGGTACTAAAATTACAGGTGAAAGTTAGCATTTATTCTAAACTTTTGGAATATATCGTGTTAGCTTAAAGGCAACTGAGGCTCGAAACTAAACATTTGTAACATCAACGAGCTTAAAAATCCACATTAAAATATAAATGATATTTAAAATTATACTGAAATATCTGAAGGTCCAGTTAATGACAAAGTTTGAAAATGCCAAGGAGTTAATAATAGTACCTAAATGGAGTAAAATAGCAGAGTTAGTAATGGTAAGATTATTACAGAACCGGAAATAGAACTCTAAAATATAGACAGAGTAAGGAGTATTAAATGACTTGAATAATAATTAACAGGCGTAAAGTTAAATGCTTAATTTAAAAGTATTGGTCTGAGTAAGCTGAGTAAGAAAAGTTAAAGATACGGAAAAATCATCCAAAATTATGTGAAACAGTAAAATAAGTAAAATTAAAAACATTATTACAATCGATATGCATAATTTTATTTGCTGTCCATGAGAAATTAAATGCTAAATGTTCTCAAAGAGCTGTTAGAGCTCAATGTTAAATAAAACAATGTTAATTTGGAATGCATATCTTAAAATGACTGTTAAAGTTTTTAATTACTACGTTGGATCATTATTTGGAACTCAATATTTCGTGTAATGTAACATAACTACGTAGGAGTTTATATGCCAGGTATGATAAATTAAATTTCATTCTCAAAAGGCTGTAAGAGCTCAGTGCTAAATAAAATATTATCAATGGGAAATATGGTTATCTTTTAGTTAAGTTACGATAAAGACATTTAGAAGGTATGAGACTCAGCAAAAAATAATGATCATTTACTGCATACCTGCCAACCTCTAAAGATAAAAATTCAGAAGATTTCTCCCCCAAATTCAGAAGATTTCTCCAAAATTCAGAAGAACACGAAGAATTAATATCATGCTTTGATATTAAAAAAATAACAATTTATACAAATAGAAAAAAGAAAATTGTACTTACATTAGTAAATCTCAATTAAGTAGTAACTAAAAAATTTATTAGGAAACATAAAACAAGAACTTAATGTTACACAAAAAAATTATTGCAATGAATTTAGAGTGCATGTTTTGGCTTTAGCCAAAAATTCTTTGGAAAATTTCCTGTCATAACAATTAGTTTCCTCATAACATTTATCAATTAAAATATTTTCTAGAGTTTTTGGTGAACGAAGCAGAACGAAACATAGTTTTGTTTTTCTTCACAACACTGAAGACTCTCTCGCACTCAGCATTACTGTGTGGAATTACGAGAATAGCACATGAAACTCTTGCTAGTCTATCATATTTTGGTGTTCCGTCAGTTCTTTTTATTCTTTTTAAGGTACCAACGAGGACATCAAATCTATCTTCTCCAGAACTGGCAAAGTCTTCAAATTGTGCAGAAGAAAATTGATTCTGTAGTTCATCTAAAGCATCATTATGGCATTCATTTCCTTTAATTGCTAAAAAAATGGGAATTTATCAATAAAAAAACGAATCTTTTCAAAAGATGAATTTTCAATTTGTTTCAAATTTGCCACTTCAGCATTTAAAAGAACTTCATTTTGCAAAGGAAACTTCCTTACAATGTAATCACAGGCTGAGGAAAAGGACTTTCTAACACATTGAAAAAATTCTTTTTTCTCATGATCTTTCAAAGAGTTTACAAGTTCCCTGGTTTGATTTCCAATTATAAGATCATTGTCATGCTTTTGATTTGCCAAACTATTATAGGCAACACGAATCAGCACACTGTTTTTCACAACGGACGGTTTTACAAACTTAGGATAAAGTTCTTTCAAAAGATCATTAAGAATTTGGATAAGCAGGGGAGATTTTGGCGAAGCTGATTGTAGAAGGGTATTTACACTTTCAAAAATCTTAATGGTACTTAACACAAAACTACAATATGCTTTGTTC
>KK113196.1:21512-50516 GCA_000611955.2 Stegodyphus mimosarum
TCGGTAGTTGGGTAAAACACGATGCAATTGGCGAAAATCCCTGAATTGGCGAAAAATTCTAAAATTTCGTCAAAAATCACTAAAAACACTTGAAAAAGGAAAAAAATCGTAAAAAATGGATTACGATCGTAAAATCGTAAAAACAAACGCATTTTCGTAAAAATTACGAAAAATTCGTAAAAGTTGGCAGGTATGCTACTGGTGAAACAAAGCTTCCTAGTTAGGAAATTTTTATATTCCAAGTTGGGAAAAAAAGGCGACAAAGTTTCATTTCCATGACTGAATATTAATTCTAGGTGTATTTTTTTAGGTTATTAATTCTAGGACTTTGAGTTCTCCTTCAAAGTGGTTACAATTCAAATTAAAAATAATACGTTACAGTATGGATATTCTTCTGTAATGTAAAAAAAAATACTTTTTCGTGTACCTTGTTAAGAAAGTCAAGGCTGTAGTAAGTTCGAATGCAGTTTATAAACTTCTGCGGTAGATGGATGACATCATGTTAAGAATCCAAGTGATGTTTTCACAATAAGAAAATCAAGGTTTACAAAATGTTTAGTGGTTTTAGGTAGGATATGCACAATAAAATCCAAGATTTTTTTTAAATTTTAAAAATATTAATATGTGTTAGTAATATAAAGGAATCTTTCTGCTGAATAAAAAGGAAGTGTTCTAATTTTCTATTATTTCTAAAGAAAATTCCGGATCTACAAATAAATTATCTTACAGCGCTACCCTAAATAAATTTTAAATGTACTCTTTGAAAAAGAGGCGTGGCTTTTTAAAATTTATGTATGTATTTACTTTAATTTTCTAGAGTTCAAACCAAATTAAATTAATTCAAACCAAAACTGTTATATATATTTCGAATCACCAATGTTCACCTTATTTTTTGATAACAAAATTGGGAAATTAACTTTGGAGGTGTTAATTTGCAGTTATTCCCTTTAAGTCCGAAATTGCTTTATCGAATTCTTATGCGTGGCATTGTCGGAGGCTGAAGGGCACGGCTAAAGGGCTTGTTTGGCCTGTGCCGTTTGTCCAGGTCACGGAGTATAATGATATATACTCCGTGGTCCGGGTATTTAGTTTATATCGATAAATAGTCCACAGTATGGCATAGAAAGTTCTTCCAGAGTAGCAGGAATCGATATATTGGTTAGCATATCATGCGTGGTATCTACTATATTAAATGGTATTATACGAGGAGGAATAGTCTCTCGAAAAGGTTTTATTTGTGCTTACCGTATTTATCGTATTACATTTGCATATGTGGTCGAAGCATAGACGCTCAGAAAAGGTGTTCCATGATATGTTACCATGTAAATGCGCGCCCGTCTTTTACTACTTAGTAATTATATATTTTTTTAGCCCAAAGAGGCGTTAACCCCAAAGTATTAATAGTCTCGTAACGGCATTTTGGGTCGAATGACTATAAAAGGCTGTATCGCTTTTCAAATCTTTGCACCAAGTATTATCGACCTGTATTATGTTTAAAGAAATTAAATAAAGAATCTGCATGAATGTATGTATGTTTTTCGCATTGTGGGAAAACAACGAAACCTTGAGCCATCAAATTTTGAATAAGGTCCTCCATCGGAATATGGGCACCTGGAAGTCTGAATCTTGAATTCGAATTTGCTTTATTATCTAAATCATATATTTTTAAACTTTAACGAATTTTTTTTATGAAGGACTCAACGATTTACAATTAGCTAGTGGCAAATACTGCAGGGAATAAAATATTTTATCTCCAAAGCGGGAAGCTGTCTATCGGAAATTCTTAAGCTATGCCGTTTTTAAATATTTTTAGCCCAAAGGGAATTTAGCCCAAATGCTTTCGAAATCTCTTTGTATGTAATATTGTTGATATTTATGGTCACTTGTCCGACGTAGTCAGCCTAAGCCCACAAAATTCCCCGTGGCAAGGAGCACTAGAATACTTCAGCCATTGTCAACAGCCTTTACAGCTTTCAAGTGACAGTGGCACTTAGCTCAGCGCCCCCAATTTTGATAGGGAGCGCCCCAGTGGTGAGGGGTTAGAGAGTCTTCCACACCTTTCCTTTTCCCCCAAACCACAAGAGAGGACTCTTCGCTCGCCACATATTTAAAGTGCCGCCATGCGGCATCCACCATAAAAAGTACTTGCTACGAGCTGAGTGACTGCGCTTCTTGACTTTTGGTAAGAGATTATTTTTGCCTTTTTCAAATTTATTTATGATGGACTTGCCTCACGTAGGGAACCGTTAGGATTTCAGGCATTATGGCTAGTTTTGATGTGATTAGAAATCCAAATTATTTAGCTAATTTAATTAGTAATGGCACGATTGCTGAAATTCAGGCTCAACTTGATTCGTTTAATATCTACAAAAACCAAGTTCTCAACCATACGGTTCAAGAAACCCTGACCTCTTAGAATTCATTGAAAATTCGATTGAAAAGCTTAACCTTGCCATAGCTACGAAATTAGTGCAAGATAAAGATTTAGGTAAAAATGTTGACCGTAAAATAAAAGAAGGAACATTTCATAGTTTCGCTCAGGATAAGGATAATCCTATAAAAATGTCGGACTGGAAAATCCCCAAAAAGACTCACAAAAGGGACATAAGCGACAGCAGTAGTATCTCTACTACTTCTACTAAAAACCGATATATACAGTTATCGGATGACGACGACATGGATGCCAACAATGAGCTTACTCAAGTCATAAATTCGCAAACCAATAAAATAGACGGATTTGTTAAACCCCTAAAAACAGCTAAAAGAATCTCGCCAATTATCATATCAGAAATATCTAACTGGAAACCCCTCAGAGATCAAATCAAAAAAATAGTTGAATCATTCGAAAGTAATTGCAAGGGAGGTGATATTCATATCAAGGTAAAAAACCCAGATGATTATAGAAAACTAACAAGATATCTTGACGATAGAACGATACCCTACCACACATTTCCGCTACCTCATGAAAAACCAATTAGAGCGGTAATCAAAAAGCTCCCCAGACATACTCTCCTAGAGGATATATTTGAAGAACTAAACGAACTTAATATCCCGGTTAAAACCGTCCGCCAAGTAACCAAAAAGACAGAAACTTAGATAATTAAATTGCCTACTTACATAGCAGAAGTAGAAAGAAGCGCACAGGGAAAGAAAATATTTGATTTGACCCACATACTAGATCTTGGCATTCAGGTTTGCTCCTTCAAGCCTTCACCAGGCTAAAAACAGTGCCATAAAGGCGCGCGGTATAGCCACTCAAAAAATCACTGCAAATACAACCCTAGAAGTTTGAAATGTGAAGAAAATCATTTAACACATACCTGCAAAAAAGATCGAAGTCTCCCAGGGAAGTGCTGTTTATGTGGTGGTCAGCATGTATCGTCATATCATGGTTGCCCCAGACATCCAGATAATATTAAAAAAGAATATTTAACAAAAAAAGACAACTCAGTTAATACCCTCCATCCCAAATAGAAATGCTTGGAAAAAAGAATTTCCCACACTTCCAAAAACTAACGTCAGCAATAGCTCAGATCAAACGCCTGTAAATCAAAATGAAGAAAAAACCGATTCTACCATTGGCTCCGCCTTTGAAATGCTTGCTTGGATTCAATCCCTAATAGCAAAAGGCAAAGAAATATTCGATCACTTCATGAAAGCAAAAACCATAGTGGAAAAATTCCAAGTAGGCTGGGAAGCCTTACAATTAATATTCAATAATGGCCATTAGGCTAGTTCCTAATATCTCAAATGTTCACACGATTACTCAAAGTAGTTTAAACGTTGCATATTTTAATGCAAATGGTCTCCAAAATAAAAACTTAGAAATTCAACAGTTCCTTAACAAACATGATATTGACATATTGCTGGTCAACGGGACTCACTTGAGAGTTTCAAACAAATTTAAACTACACGGCTACAAAACTTACAGAAACGACAGACAGCACAATAGAGGTGAAGGTACACTAATATTAGTAAAAAACCATCTACAAGCATGCAACATTGAAATAAATAATCCAACTCAAATTGAAAAAACTGCAATTATAGTGCATTCTCGCACTAACACACCGATGATTTTTATCTCTGTTTATAATCAACCTAATAACTTGTTCAATAATAATGACTTGTACAGTTTGATCCAATCCTTATTGCTGGAGACTTAAACTCCAAGCATCCAAACTGGAATTCACGGCGTGCCAACATTAACGGAAATTTCTTACAATAATACGCTATAAACAACGACATCAATATCTTCGGCCCAGAAGAACCCACCCATTATAGTCACAGAGGCTCCTCTGAAGTTTTGGACATTGTGATAACCAAGAATACTTCACAAATTCAATATTTACACGTCCTACATTGAACTCAGTTCCGACCACCTGCCTATGAAATTTACTTACTACGGTTTCGAACAAAGCTTACTAATGAAAAAAATCACTAACTGGGAAGAATTTAAAGATAACTTAGAAAAACTACCAGCACGACCGGCTCTATCCGATATTAAAGATGTTGAACTTCCCATTACTAAAACTAATGCAAGCATAAATACTGCCCTCCATCGTTCTACCAAATTTTATGAATATAAGAAGCCAAAATTACCGACTTATCTAATCGAAAAAATAAAAGAGAAAAACAGAATAGCAAAACTATGGAGAAGAACAGGCGATCCTAGAATTAAAACTATTGTAAATCGTTAAGTTAGAGAACTAAAATATCACCTTAACAATTATGGAACTGAACAGTGGGACTTACTCCTTGATTCTATGGATCACGATCATACTTCCATATGGAAATTAACTACAACAGAAATATTGGCCCTATTCAAACCGTAAACGGTTTAATTTAAGCAGAAAAAGATATAACCGAAGCATTAGCCACTCATCTTGAAGAAACCTTTACCACCCCCAATATTAATGACAGAGAAACAGATGAAGAAGTAGCAAATTTCATAACTAATTTGGGTAATAGAACTGGTTATGAACACTTTGATCCCCCCTCACCGAGAGAAATTTCTACCATTGTAAAATTACTTAAACCACGTAAAGCCCCTGGTTATGATGGTATATCAAGCAAGACCCTAAAAGTCCTCCTAAGGAATTACATAGTTCTGATCACCAATATTATTAACGCATGTCTGAGACTTAACTACTTCCCTGGGCAGTGGAAACACGCCAACATTACAGTTTTTGTTAAACCTGGTAAAAATCCTAAAGACGTCAACTCCTACCGGCCAATAAGTTTACTCCCAAGTCTCTCTAAAGTTTTTGAAAGAGTACTGCAAAAAAATTAATTACACACCTGGAAACAAAAGAAATAATTCGCAAGGAACAGTTTGGTTTTAGAAAAGGCCACAATACAGTTTTACAACTTCTAAACGTAACTGAATATATAGCGGAAGCTTTTACGAAGAAAAATACTATTGCTAGCTGCTTCATTGATTTGGAAAAGGCTTCCGACAAGCTGTGCCACGAGGGCTTGCTCTTCAAGCTACACCTTGCTCGATTGCCCATAAATTTTATCAAACTGATAAAGAATTATCTAAAAAACCGCACCTTTCAAGTAAAGAAAAACGATACACTGTCTTCAAAAAAGAGAATAAAAAGCGGCGTGGCCCAGGGAAGTGTTTTAGGTCCTTTTCCTTTTAATATATTTACAAACGACATGCCTGTTCCGCTGAATTCAAAAATAGTTAAATTTGAGAATGATACCGCTATACTTACCAAGTCCATGAAGCCTCAACTCGCTATTGAAAAATTGGAAATTGCAGTCAGTCCAATCACTCATTACCTCAATATTTGGAAATTAAAAATTAACCCAAACAAATTCTAGTCTTTCGCAGACATAAGAAAAATACGCCAATAGAAATAAATATTAAAATAAACGGACAGACTGTTCCTATCGTCAGCAGCGTAAAATATTTCGACCAGCAGTTTATTTTCAAAGATCACGTGATCTATACCCCGAGGAAAGCTACAGCTGCGAAAATAGTTATTAACGCTTTAATTAATAGAAACTCAAAATTAAGTCTAAACCTCAAAAGAAGATACCTAACCTTGCTAAGGCCGATACTGCTCTACGCCGCCCCAGTTTGGGCAACAGTTAACAGAAATACAGAAAGAAGATTCAAGTTTATGAAAATAAAGTGCTACGCGAAATTACAGACTCGCCATGGTTTGTTAGAAACCTACAGTTACATAAAGATCTCAAAATCAAACCAATAGAAGACGAAATTTTATCCTCAGCCATACTTTTACACCAGAATTAATCACTCCGAATATTCGCACATCAGAGGGCTCATAAACTATGATCGCACTTTGGAAATTGCCGCTAAACGACCCCGTGCAATTTTCCATAATTCCAGATGGTAACTTGTATATAGTGTATATAAGCGTTTAATAGAGACTTTGTTCATTGATAAAATGGACTTGATCGGCACCAGATCATACAAAGCTCTATTTGTATATAGCAAATTTAGTTTCAAGAGACTTTGTTTTTTCAAGGACTTCACCTTGACATTTTTCTTACAAAGCTCATAATAGTGTTTGTGTTTTATATTCAAGTAACAGTGTAAATTGATGGAAAGGACTTATTAAAAATAACTTACTGAAGCACTAAACTGCAGGGACAACAGATTCAGGGTGACCAGTCACCTGATTATAAAAACAAATCATAACCCTGAATATACAAAAGTTACAAAGAAATTTCTTCAGACGTGCCAACCTAATTAAAAAGCATTATCAACTTAAATTATTTATATTTGATTACTCTTGCATCAAGAATTCAGATATATAGCTTGAAAATTGTGCGAGATTATTATGCCTAATTGCTTCTACTCTATCTACCACATGAGCGCTTTTCAAAGCAGCAGACAACGGGGTCAGTTACAGGGTTACTCAAGGATAAGGGAAGTGCAAGTTACGGAGTTCATAGGCAATTACGCCTTTACCTCCACATCATCACTGAAATTTAGATCATCAAATAGAGGGGATTGTCAAATAGGCTAACCATTTTGATAAGCCGAATGACTTGGAATAAATGCCTTCGCACTGAGACAAAAAAGGTAAAAACTCAGAAGGTCTTAATTTTGCGCCGAAATAAGGACCAGAATAATTTAGAATATGGGCAGTAATCATAAAATTTTGACCAGATAAATAAAAGGTGAAGTTTCCTTGAACCTTGATAATCGCGTTTTGCATACGTCAGGAGCGAAGAATACGTAGGGAAGAGAACTTTAAAGACCTTTTCAGATACGCGTTCTTCAGAGGAGGGAGGGAGGGGGACCTGGTAACAGGTCGAAAAAATAGTTCTGCCAGTGATTAGCTGGGAGGGAGTTTAGTTTCTGACCGCTATTCAATGCGGTATTTAAAAGGCCCAAAAATCACATTGTTAAACACCTGAAAGAGTTCCTTCTTAAAGGAAGATAAGAGCTGTTATCAGTAGTTTTTATCAGTTAAAAGCAACATTCTTAAGCTTTTGTTAGAATAAATTGAATAACAGTGATAATTTATATTAAGTTAAATCAGGTTTTTTAGATATATTTTAGAATTTAATTCAGTCCTTTTAGACTGTGGTGTTTCTTGTTAACGAAACGTTAAAAAAGGGGTTCCTCAGGTTAATGCCGTGTGCATTAAAGAACTCTAGAGGCGGGGGGTTAAGGAACGAGAGGTAGTTATTCACATGGTCCTCCATGTGCTCATACCTAGTCCGTTAAAATGGGAGAGCTGAATATTACGGGTTAAGAACCGCAGGCGCTCTTTTCCTGGAAGAAGCAACAGCAGGATCATATACGGGTAGCATATGTAGCACAGGGTTAGCAACATGTTGAATATTTTTGAAAAATTTTTCCGAAAGTCGCTGTATAAAGTAATTAATGGGCATAGTTTTGAGGTCGTTATGAATCTCTTCGTTCCTTACAAACCACGGAGCTTCAAGTATTTGCCGAAGCAATTTTGATTGAAAAATTTGAACATGTTTTCTGTTAGTCAGTGCAGATGGGCCCCAGATGGGACACGCATAAGTTAGAACAGGCCTTATCATAGACTTGTAGAGCAGGATTTTGTTATCAGTTGACAGGTCGCTATTTCTAGCAAAGAAGGAGCGTAAGTTGGATTTGACAGCTGTCGCATTCGCTATGATTTTGCGAATGGGGCGCTGCCAAGTTAATTCTGAATCTAGTAAAACACCTAGATATTTATGAGAAGACACCTAGGGAATGGGTTCACCGAAGAGGATTAAATTAGGTAAACTTGGGATATTTCTTCGCATGAACATTGTGGCAGCACATTTAGCGACATTACTTTTGATTTTGTACAGACCGAGCCAGAGTTCTAACGCTGAAACGTAACTCTGTAATTGTAAGATTACCTGGAGGGTGTTGGAATGTCGTGAAATGATGGCTGTATCGTCTGCATATAATGCAAGACCGATATTTGGGGCCTTAGGAATATCATTTCCCTATAGGTTAAAGATTGAATGTCCTAGGAGACTACCTTGGTCTACGCCGGCATAGATCGGGCGGGGAGAGGAGAATTCGTGGTTAACTCGCACGCGGAAACTGCGTCCTGTCAAGTACGAGTTAATAATTTTAATGAGATGAGCCGAAAAACCAAGCCGCATGAAGTTCTATATAATTTCGTCATGCCAAGTCCTGTCAAAGGCTTTGGGAACGTCTAAATAGACGATACCAGTCTTCTCTCGCTTACGAAAGACTTCGTGAATGAATTCCACTACACGTAATAACTGGTGTACCGTGGACTGTTTAGGTCGGAAGCCGAATTGTTCCGGGATTAATAAATTTTGATCCCAACAGAATTCATTCAGGCGATTAAATAAGACAAAATCTTAGATCTTTGAGAGAGAAGATAACAGACTTATAGGTCTGTAATTGACGGGTAAATTTAAATTTTGTCCCGGTTTTGGAATGGGAACGACTGCTGCAATTTTCCAACAGTCAGGGAAATAGCTTCTCCTGAGCGTTAAATTAATGAGAACCGTGATCCAAACGATAAACATTGGGGGAAGTTTTTGATCCTGCGATGCGAAATAGAATCTATGCCAGGTGCCTCGTTAGGTTTCAATTTATCAATGAAAACCATAACTTCAGTAGGATCCGTAGGTCGGAGTTCAGTTGTGATGGGTTGTGTTAAAAAACCTTTAAACTCTCCTTGTATTCGCCCCTGTGCGCCATCGGCCGTTTGAAGGGGCGGAATGGGTGTTATATGTTTGCGTAATCGGGCGGCTGCGCGCCAAATCGATTTGTCTTCAGTCGTTAGGGACTCAATATATGTTTTCCACTCCGCTTGTTTTAATAAGCGGGCTTCAGTCCTTATCTCGCTTTTTATCTTGCGAAACTGGGAACGGATATTGGGATCTCGTGTCCTTTGGCAAATTCTTCGCAAGTAGTTCCGCTGCTTAATTTTGAATTTAGTCTCAGGTGGGAGCCTAGCACCTGGGCACCATGCGGTATGGCGGGAATTTAGATCACCAGCAATTATTAGGTGATTTGAAACATTCAAAAGTTTATTAAAATCACTGACAGGAAAAGTTGGTCTTCCACGTGCTCTTGATTGTGGAGATAAATATGCTGAAGCTATTGTCAGCAGGGGAGAATTTTGAAGGAAAATATTGATGATAGTCGCTTCCAAATTATTTAAATCAGGGGACGGTATCAAGTGATGCTTTAAAGAACGCTTCACATAGATACAAGTGCCACCACTGGGATTTCTGCTCTGTGATACCCTGTCAGTATTATAAATGTCAGAATTCCCAATTTTGGGAGTATTCCCTGGGGTAAGGTGAGTCTCTTGGACTAAAAACACGTCAATATCATGCTCTGCGACAAAATCACGAACTTCGTGAAATTTTAATGTTAATCCATTGGCATTCCATGTGCCAATGGTCAGTTCTCTGATCGTATTAAACTATTATTCACACAATTGAATTTTAGGCCGTTATAAAGAGGTTCATCACTGAAAAACCGAAAACATGGGTCTAAAAATAAGCTGAATTAGTTTGAAAGCTCAACATAGCTTTCGTACAAGTAAAATGCCCTCATTAAAGCATCTGCTTGCCTGAGTTTAGGCATTGCGTTTTTGAAGGCAAGAAGCAGAATATGCTTGTCTACCGCGGAGTCGCGGGAGATTTCAATTAAGCATTTTAGTGCAGATGTGAAGATATCTTCAGAATCATTGCTACACTCTGCTGTGGCTGATACTGCTGTGGCTGCAGGGGCTTCTGCAACCCGTTGTCTTGGATTCGTGGATTTGAATTCGTGCTCGGTGGTGTTCTTCACCATCTGTGCATAAGATGGTGAACTGACTTTGCTTGAAATAGCAGGCATGGGACGCCTTGTCTCAGCGGTTGCTGTGGGCTTAGACGAACCGTGCGGGGGGGCTGTCTGAGCAGCTGCCCTAGTCTTTTGCGTGGAATTTTTGCCACGAGCCGCTTTATTACCTGGGTATCGAGGACAAGATTTATACGATGCAGGATGATCTACACCGCAGTTGCAGCAAGTTGCAGGTACGTCTAATCCTTTGGGACACTCACGCGCCCAATGGGGTCCAGAGCATCTGACACAACAGATTGGAAGAACAGAGTTCCGAAGAATGGAAAAAGCCCTGGCACCGAAAGCACTGAGTATGGCCCTTGCGGCCGCGATAACGCTCAATGCTGATCTCTGTGCCCCACATGTCAGTGACGGCGAACAGATTATCGAGAAAGGGGTGTGGGATGACTTGTAAATATACAACTGGCATAGGATGTCTGGAGCCAGGCCGAGTCAGCCGAACGATGCGATGCACTTTAAATCCCATTGCCTCATCTTTCTCTTTGATGTCCCTGATGTCAGTTTCGACAGGGAGGCCTCTGATAACAATTTTGACTGGCCGGTATTGTTTTAAATCAAAAGTCTTGAACTGGATGCCGGCTTGCTTCATCCAGCGGGTGACCTCCCTGAACTCCAGCTCTGTCTGTACAAATAATTTCAGATACGGACCAGTCAGAATGCTCCGTAAATTTGGGGCAATTTCACTCAAGACACTTGCGTCTTCCAATTCTTGCTGCTCTTGAGGTAAATAGCCGGAATTTCAGACTGCGATGTGGGGGGGGAGACGTTCCATGCCTGCTCCGAATTTTCTCCCTCTGTGACACTCTCATTTGAAATAGCACACTCATTATTTACATTAGAATTGACATTAGAATCATTTATTAAAGAAGTCTTAATCTTCTCATACTTATTACTCCTCTCCTTCTTTGAAGGAGTAGCATTTTTTATAAAGATTTCAAATTTTGAAAAGAAGTATTGTTTACGTGAGCATTATTATCCGAATCAGCAGTTAAATCGATTGTGACAGGCACTTTACCTTGCCTACAGGAGGCCGGGGTGATAAAGCCCTCCTTGTCTATTGTTTGATTCTTACGCTTTCGCTCTGACGTAGTTAGGACGGGTTTTCCCCAGACCTCGTTGGTTGCTCGAGTTGCCTCGTGGTTTTGAGGATCCTCTGCCGGTTGAGCGGCCTCCATCTTGGCTAAATGCTCAGTCTCTAATATATTTAGAAATTCTTCCCTGGTCGCGGGAAGGTGGGAAATACGGATATCTAGAGCATTAGCAATGTCATTGATCTTAAAAAACAATTGCTTACCAGCATTATCCAATTTGCAGTATCCGTCTTGATCCAGAGGCGTCGGGGTTTTCTTCATCCAGCTCTTCTGTCTTTGAATCTGCTCAAACTGCTGCTTGAGGTCGTAAAATTGTATTATTAATCCTGTTCGAGTGTCCTCAGGAGGTTTTGAAGTCTCAGATATCACAGGGGGGAGCGTCATCCCTCATTTGAATTACACATTGATTATCCACATTAGATGAATTATCAAGAAATTCCCAGAATTTGGCTGTGTCACCGGGAGCTCGTGAAACGAGCAACCTCCACACACGGCGTCCATGCTTCGAATCTACAGGGATACTTCCCTCGTCACTTGCCCCCACCAATCACAGCTCTAGAGGCTTTTCAGTGATCCTCCCATGCCAATTTTTACGTTCTTCGAGTACCTGAGTTGCTTCGCCGTGGACAGCGTGGCAGTATTGCCTTTATTTTTGTATATACCAACGCCTAAGGGCAGAAACCCTCCAAAATTTGCGGTAAAAGTAGTTTTCTACTAAACGCCGTATAAACATTGAACCGATTCTATTCAATTCGCGGCATCCACACTATACATTTGCAAACTTCCGTGGAATCTCCGGGACTCGAGCCTGGGCCCTTCGGCACAGCAGTCAAAGACACTAACCACTATGCCGGTTGAGCGGGCGTTTGTGTGTAGTGAAATGTGAAGTGATCTTCTGTGAATGTGTAAATTAAAAAAACTGCCCCATTGAGCGTAATATCAAATCTGAACGATTTCCGGTTAATTATATTTTTATGTTTTGGAAAAAAAAACGATTAGTGCAAAATATTAGAAATATTTTTAGAAAGAAATATATGATATTTACTTTAAAAAAAACTTCTATTGCATCTACGGTATTTTCAATTTTGTTGGGGGATTCAAAATTTCAGACTCATAGCTCGGGGAATTACAAACGTGTTTCGAGTAGTTTAAAGGAAGAGTTTGGTTTCACACACTCGAAATTATATGATTAATGGACGTAATAACTGTAGTCCATGTGAGAGTATTATCAGAGTATCCTATTCGCTTAGCCCAGGCAAGGCCAGGTATACTCAAAACCTGCCCAGACTGCTCGAATTTTAGTTATCAGTTTCCAATGGATTTCGCGACATTCGTCGCTAGATAGCGCGCTTTACCTGCTGTCATAGGTCAACGTCATCGCTTGTTTAATAGGTATACAACCCTGAAGACTTTACTTATTTATATTTCTCCTTAAAGCCACCCTGAAAGAGAAAATTTTAAAAATGCTTATTAATGGTAACACCCACTGCACTTATTTGTGCTGTGTAACTCCCGTTGCGGCATATTGGTTGTAACAGTAAATCGTCTATGGCATAATTGTGGCAATGGAATAGACAAGACGAAATTCCGGGTTACAGTTTCCAGTGGGATTCGCGAAATTCATCACTAGGTGGCGCTCCCAAACCCCTATACTTTGGCTATACATTCAAGATTTGTAACGCAGCCCATTAATAACAAAAAGTTTATTAAAACGTAACGCTGATTGCTAACAGTAATACAGGATGGTATTTTGTGTCATGCCATACTTCAAAGTTTTCCTCCTTTCACCAAATTTTTTACGATTCTATTTAAATAATTGTTCCCTACAACTGATAGATGGGTAGTATTTCCATCAGTTACATGTAATACGGATTTAGTACACATACATGATACGAATGCATAATACAGAATTTCTTAAACAAAAGCCATTATCACGTAAAATTTTTACATTCTCATGAAATGTTCTTCCCACAGCTTTTGTACATAAAGAAGCTTCTTAATATGTGTGTGTATGCGTGTACACTTTCATGTTATATTTTTATGTTAACGTCATAAAAAGCTCATAATTTTTTTTATCATACTGGAGAAAATCTCTGTTTTCTGCATAAACGATAGCTTAATCTACTATATATATATATCTGAGGTATGTTTAATTTTTTCCCAATTGTTAACACTTTGAGAAGTCAATTTAATGCAATTAAAATTTAAGAATGCTTTTATGCCTATATTTTATAAGAAATGATTAATTGCATTAACATTTTTATGAAATTTACTACTTTTTAGCTTTCCTATTGGTTATCTTTGATCCGGGAATATTTAAATAGTGTCTGTACTAGTTTCAAATTTTAAAGTGCATATCTCATTTTAATTAGTGTCATGTATCAGTATGTTGTACATGAATTTGTGTTTCCCTGGTTGAGTGTTTTGTTGTTGTACTTACTGTAATGGAGATTCCTGAGGTATCCATATCTATATGTAATTAATAGAGATAATACATTTTTGTTTTATGGAATATGGCTCTAAGGCAAGCATGAAGTGTCACATTCAAAGCATCCGCACAGATAATGTCCGATCTGCTGTAGAACATGCCGCTTGGCGCTTTCAAATAATAACAGGATAAGGCGGAGGGCATATCAAACATTTACGCTAATCACCCGCAAGGCGTTTGTTTCATGAAGCTGGTCTTTTTCTCTTGTCATTGTTTTCGCTGTAAACACGTATTGTTCTCCAGCTGAAAAGCAGAATGTTGCCGAATTGTAGCAGAATATTCGTATCGCTAATAAATTTTTCACAAGGAGGTTAGAATATATAGAGATGGCGTCTCGGCTATTGCAGTACAAAGACAGTGAAGCCGGGGAAAGAAAAATAAGCCACGCCACGTGAGGGCAAGAAAACGCTACCCTTACTAAGCGAAGTGAGGTTAAACGTCAGCTGGTGCAAAGTTCTCAGTGTGTTTTCTTGTTTCTTGTTCTCTATGCGAAGATGTGAGAGGCCTAAAGTATTGAATTGTTACAACGAAATAATATCTACATTTCCAATTGTATTTCCATGTAAAACAATGTTTCTGAACATGCAAAAAAAGTGGAATAATAGAAATGTTTCCATACGTTTGAAAGGCCTTCAAGAAAGAGTTTGAGTATTTTCTTTGTGCAACGTGCACGAAGAAACATATATAGTTCTCAGATTTTCCTTTTTCATAATAATAATAATAAATGGGATACTCGATTAACTTAGACGTGACATCAAAACGGTAAGTAAAGAAAGAGAGGGGGAGGGGCTAGCTGTCCATGGAAAAGAAAACAGTTTACATCAAAAGGTGATCATATTACACAAATTTTACCTTTCATCTGTATTAACTTTATCTTGTTTTGTGCTCAAGTAAATATGTAATAACTGAATTTGATTTCTAGTCACATTTGTTCTCTGAGTTTTAAAAATAACAATGTAGAATTTACGGAGTAATTTTTTTAACGTTGCTTATTCAAGTTAAGGTTTTTCAGAACATAAGTACTATTTGTAACACGGAAAATTTGAGAATTTTATGTTTAGAAAAATTTAAATGTAATCAATTTACGGTTTCATTGTCAGTTTTTCTTTTTTTTTTGGTTCGGAATACTTTTTATGCTAGCATGCAATTACATTCTGTATAAATTATTGCAATTACATAATGTAGAATTAAAATAAAATGTCGCGAAAAGTAAAGGAAAAAGAGCTCGAAGAATCTGCAGTCTTTAAACTTATAACTACCAGAAACGAAATTGGGTGTGTTAGCAACAAATTTGGGGGTAGTTAGAGCACGTCAATCCCTAAACCACGACTACTAAGGGCATGCTTTCCCCCTTTTTTGGCTGCACTTGGACTGAGCGGAAGGCATCTACATTTATTCTAACCTCCTTGAATTTTTATAAACCCTTAGCGCCTATTGTTTCCTTTGGCTAACAACATTCCTGTGTTTAAAGAATCCATTTAGGCTTTTCTTCTGACATTAACCTCACAGCGTCATCTATCAGCAGGTTTTGGAACTTTTTGCCCCGAACGCCAAATAAAGTTCCATTGCCTCAGGATCACTCTGGTAAAATATCAAGTCATTCTGACCAGCAGTTTTAAAATTAGAGCATTTTGAAATTGCAGAATTGATGATAATAACCCTGTGATTTGCGTTTAGTAATTTTCATGGATATCGTGGAGAATTTTATTTCTACTTTTTAAAAGGAAGACAGAAATTTCATTCAAATATACATGCATACAGATACAAAAATTATAATTACATGATTCTTAAATTACAGTTTGTTGATTTTAATAATATTTTACTATAGTAAAAAATAATCACTTATGTCCTGCACTCATATGCCTTTAAAACACTGAGCTTTCAAGTTTTGTTCATTTACTACCGTCTTATTCTTAATGGGCAAAATAATAATATAAGAAATTAAGAACAATTGAAAGAATCGTTTATGACAATATTAATACTATTATGTGCGTACAGGTTCGTAATGGATTGAGTGTACACAGAACCAATGATAGCTTGACAAAATTTATTTTCCGAAAAAAGAAACAATTTTCTGTAATTTAACTTTTCACAAAAGCATTCGCACATTTCTTCTCAGAGCACAAAAAATAGTCAACTCTTCAAACTACTAAGAACGTTATAGGCAAGACAGTATTTAAAACCTCAAATATGTAAGCTCGCAGAGAGATCTGTCAATACTAACCTCTTTGGTCAATACAGTCAATGATCTGAGCTAAACTATGAACTCATATCTGATCTAAACAGGGAATTGTTCTTGAGCTGATTTCTACGGAGCTACCTCACAAGTGCAAGATTTTCCCGGCTCCGTGTTGCGATGTATTTGCATATAACTGTGGACAGTTCATGGCCTTGGACGTTAATCACTTTATTTAATTTAACCATGGAGGTTTAAAGTGCTTTGATACGTAAGAACCGTTTCTGCAAAGTACAACAACAACAACATTTGGCTTCCCCGTTCCGCAAAATGCACTACAGGTCCTTCCCTCCGCAGAACCGAGGTCGAGGTTCAACCTCTTTCCCGGAACCTTGAGGGGTCGGCGCAACGCACCCGATTTGGGGCGTCACTGGTCGTCAATTTGCTACCCACCAGTCGCTCGGGCGAGCCCGTCGCAGAGGAACATTACCCAGTAAACCCAAGGAGTTACCCCCGGGCTACCAGAACCACCCTGCTCTAAGACATGCCGAACCGCGGGCCGGCCAATAAATGACCTTTCCGGAGCTCCCAGAACCACTAGGTTCATAATTTGTACACCCCCGTGGCCGAGACTACCTAGGTACAGATCCTAGCCAGTAGCTTCGCAGAGTTCTCTACGTCGACCCCCTGGGGGAAATGCAAAGTACAAATTGCTTTTGAATTATATATGCCAGTGTGTTAGAAATTTTCTTCAAAGCGTTTCGTGGATGACAGAGATTTAAAAATTATTTACAGCAACTTTAAATCTGAAGCTATGCAGGGTTTCAATGATATTACCTTTACAGAGACTCTGTAAATACACGGTTTACCACCAGAGCAAAAGAACTGCAAGATTTCCTATGTTTGAATGAAAATTTGTATTAATTAATAACCCGCTTGGCGAAATCAACAATCCATTTCAGTATCTGTCGCTGGTGTTACCAAGGATGGACGTCGGCCATTCATCACGCCACACTAAAATCTACATCCCGCAACGGCAGTCTACGACGGAGGCTATCCTATTACACTGCTCGACATTGCAAATGCAACACCAAGAAGGAGTGGTCAGAAATTTATGCAAATTTTAGAGTAGACGCCCGTCACTGAGTTATCCGAATGATGTGAAATGCGCAGATCTGAAACGCACGTGAAGTAAGATATAAGGGAAGAAACGTGCATAATGGGCAATATTCGTGTCGTTATAGACGAATTATCGAAGAAAAATGGTTTTTGTCTAGGAGGATACGTGTAATAGGAGAGAATGCCAGGCCGCCGTCAATGAAGGCACTTCCAGCAGACAGACGGTTTTACGAGAGGTATGGTGATCGGACTGAGAAGGGCGGGTTGGTCCTTACATCAAATCGCAGCTGACACCCACATGGATGCGAGCACGGTGCATCGGCTATAGAGAACATGGCTGGAATAAGGAAATGTGGGAAGAAGGAGGGGTGCAGGTGCAGCCAGAAGGACATCAGCATGCGTGGATCGACGCATCCGCCGACAAGCTGTGGCGGTCCTGCAAGTCACTTGTACTGCGATTCTGCAATATGTTCAGGATACCCTGGATGTTCCCGTGTCAATGAGAACCATTTTCTGTCGATAGGTTGAACGTGGCCTGCACTCACGGCGTGCGTTAAGAAGACTGCCATTGACCACACAGCATAAACGCCAACGTTTAGAATGGTGCCGGACTGGAGCAATGTGAATGACAGAATGGCGAAACGTCGTGTTCTCAGATGAGTCACGCTTCTGTTTATCCAGTGATAGTCGGCGCATGCGTGTGTGGCGTCGACGTGGAAACAGATCTAATCCGGCAGTAATTGTGAAACGCCCCACCGCGCAACAGCGTGGCATAATGGTTTGGGGCACCATTGTCTACGATCCCAGGTCACCTCTAGTTCGTATTCAGGGCACTATGACGGCCCAACGATACTTGGATAATGTATTACGGCCAGTGGCAATCCCCTACCTTCAGGGGCTGTCTAATGAAATTTTTCAGGAGGATAACGCCCGACCACACAGTGCTTGCATCTGCCAACATGCTCTGCAAAGTATACAGATGCTTCCCTGGCCACCGTAGTGTGCTGAGCTGTCACCAATCGAACATCTGTGGGATGTGATTGGACGCCGTTTGCAGACTCTGCGCCTGCCTCGTGGATTCCGAGCATGGACGACGTGTGTGAAGGTCGCTTGCTTCACGAAATCCCGCCGACACAGCCAAATTCTGAGAATTTCTGTGATAATTCATCTAATGTGGATAATCAATGTGTAATTGAAATGAGGGATGATGCTCCCCCTGTGATATCTGAGACTTCAATACCTCCTGAGGACTCTCGAACAGGATTAATAATACAATTTTACCACCTCAAGCAGCAGTTTGAGCAGATTCAAAGACAAAAGAGCTGGATGAAGAAAACCCCGACGCCTCTGGATCAAGACGGATACTGCAAATTGGATAATGCCGGTAAGCAATTGTTTTTTAAGATCAATGACATTGCTAATGCTCTAGATATCCGTATTTCCCACCTTCCCGCGACCAGGGAAGAATTTCTAAATATATTAAAGACTGAGCTTTTAGCCAAGATGGCGGCCGCTCAACCGGTAGAGGATCCTCAAAACCCCGAGGCAACTCGAGAAACCAACGAGGTCCGGGGAAAACCTGTCCTAACTACGTGAGCGCGAAAGCAGAAGAATCAAACAATAGACCAGGAGGACTTTATCACTCCGGCCTCCTGTAGGCAAGGTAAAGTGCCTGTCACTATCGGTTTAACTCCTGATTCGGATAATAATGCTAACGTAAACAATACTTCTTTTCAAAATTTGAAATCTTTATAAAAAATGCTACTCCTTCAAAGAAGGAGAGGAGTAATAAGTATGAGAAGATTAAGACTTCTTTAATAAATGATTCTAATGTCAATTCTAATGTAAATAATGAGTGTGCTATTTCAAATGAGAGTGATACTGAGGGAGAAAATTCCGAGCAGGCACGGAACGTCCCCCCCCCACCGCAGTCTGAGATTCCGGCTATTCACCTCAAGAGCAGCAAGAATTGGAAGACGCAAGTGTCTTGAGTGAAATTGCCCCAAATTTACAGAACATTCTGACTGGTCCGTATCTGAAATTATTTGCACAGGCAGAGCTGGAGTTCAGGGAGGTCACCCGCTGGATGAAGCAAGCCGGCGTCCAGTTCAAGACTTTTAATTTAAAACGAGACCGGCCAGTCAGAATTGTTATCAGAGGCTTGCCTGTGGAAACTGACATCGGGGACATCAAAGAGAAAGTTGAGGCAATGGGATTTAAAGTTCATCGCATCGTTCGGTTGACTCGGCCTCCTACGTGACTTGTATATTTACAAGTCATCCCACACCCCTTCCTCGATCATCTGTTCGCCGTCACTGACATGTGGGGCACAGAGATCAGCATTGAGCGTTATCGCGGCCGCAAGGGCCCTACTCAAAGCTTTCGGTGCCAGTGCTTTTTCCATTCTTCGGAACTCTGCACTCTTCCAATCCGTTGTGTAAGATTCTCTGGACCCCATTGGGCACGTGAGTGTCCCAAAGGATTAGACGTACCTGCAACTCGCTGCGACTGCGGTGGAGATCATCCTGCATCGTAATCCTCGATACCCAGGTAATAAAGCGGCTCGTGGCAAAAATTCCACGCATAAGACTAGGGCAGCTGCTCAGACAGCCCCCGCAGGGTTCTTCGAAGCCCACAGCAACCGCTGAGACAAGACGTCCCATGCCTGCTATTTCAAGCGACGTCAGTTCACTATCTTATGCACAGATGGTGAAGAACACAACCGAGCACGGATTCAAATCCACGAATCCAAGACTGCGGGTTGCAGAAGCTCCTGCAGCCCCAGCAGTATCAGCCACAGCAGATTGTAGCAATGATTCTGAACATATCTTCACATCTACACTAAAATGCTTAATTGAAATCACCCGCGACTTAGCGGTACACAATACATATTCTGCTTCTTGCCTTCAAAAAAGCAATGCCTAAACTCAGGCAAGCAGATGCTTTAATGAGGGCATTTTACTTGTACGAAAGCTATGTTGAGCTTTCAAACTAATTCAGCTTATTTTTAGACCCATGTTTTCGGTTTTTCAGTGATGAACCTCTTTATAACGGCCTAAAATTCAATTGTGTGAATAATAGTTTAAATACCTTTAGAGAACTGACCATTGGCACATGGAATGCCAATGGATTAATATAAAAATTTCACGAAGTTCGTGATTTTGTCGCAGAGCATGATATTGACGTGTTTTTAGTCCAAGAGACTCACCTTACCCCAGGGAATACTCCCAAAATTGGGAATTCTGACATTTATAATACTGACAGGGTATCACAGAGCAGAAATTCCAGTGGTGGCACTTGTATTTATGTAAATCGTTCATTAAAGCATCACTTGATACCGTCCCCTGATTTAAATATTTTGGAAGCGACTATCATCAATATTTTCCTTCAAAATTCTCCCCCGCTGACAATAGCTTCAGCATATTTACCTCCACAATCAACAGCACGTGGAAGACCAACTTTTCCTGTCAGTGATTTTAATAAACTTTTGAATGTTTCAAACCACCTAATAATTGCTGGTGATCTAAATTCACGCCATACCGCATGCTTTTGTCCGAATAGGAACAGGTATGGTATTAGTCTAAATTCATGGTGCCAGAGTAACTGTGTACAGATCATAGCTCCTACTCTCCCGACTTACAACCCTGCAGTTCTTGATCTGACTGCATTTTATAATATGTTTTTTCGGCATGAAATTAAAGTGATTCAGGACTTGGATTCTGATCACTACACTGTTTTGATTACCCTAAATATTCAAAATCGATACTCAAAATTAGTGGTGCAAGTCTCAACAAATTGGAACGATTTTAGATTTATTTTGGAAAAAACAGCACTCCCTCGCATCAAAATTTCCAGGAATTCGGACTTTGACAGCTATATTAAAAATTTGGAGTCTTTATTAAAAGAAGCGGGAACTGCGGCTTCGAAACCACTTAAACACTCAGGTGCTAGGCTCCCACCTGAGACTAAATTCAAAATTAAGCAGCGGAACTACTTCCGAAGAATTTGGCAAAGGACATGAGATCACAATATCCGTGCTCAGTTTCGCAAGATACAGAACGAGATAAGGACTGAAACCCGCTTATTAAAACAAGCAGAGTGGAAAACATAGATTGAGTCCCTAACGACTGAAGACAAATCGATTTGGCGATCAGCCGCCCGATAACGCAAACATAAAACACCCATTCCGCCCCTTCAAACGGCCGATGGTGCACAGATGGCCTACACAGACTCAGAAAAGGCTGAGGTTATTGCCGACAGCCTTGCAACACAATTCACACCAAATAACGACTCCTACTGTAACCGACCGGTTACACTGGGGCGCATACAAGCACAGGTTAAAGATTTTTTAACACAACCCATCACAACTGAACTCCGACCTACGGATCCTACTGAAGTTATGATTTTCATTGATAAATTGAAACCTAACAAGGCACCTGGCATAGATTCTATTTCGAATCGCATGATCAAAAACTTCCCCCCAATGTTTATCGTTTTTATCACGGTACTCATTAATTTAATGCTCAAGAGAAGCTATTTCCCTGACTGTTGGAAAATTGCAGCTGTTGTCCCCACTCCAAAACCGGGACAAAATTTAAACTTACGCATCAATTACAGACCTATGAGTCTGTTATCTTCTCTCTCAAAGATCAATGAATTTGTCTTACTTAATCGCCTGAATGAATTCTGTCGGGATCAAAATTGATTAATCCCGGAACAATTCGGCTTTCGACCTAAACATTCCACAGTACACCAGTTACTGCGTGTAGTGGAATTCATTCACGAAGGCTTTCGTAAGCAAGAGAAGACTGGTATCGTCTATTTAGACGTTGCCAAAGCCTTTGATAGAACCTGGCATGACGGAATTGTATACAAATTCATGCGGCTTGGTTTTTAGGCTCGTCTCATTAAAATTATTAACTCGTACTTGACAGGACGCAGTTTCCGCGTGCGAGTTAACCAAGAATTCACCTCTCCCCGCCCGATCTATGCCGGCGTAGCCCAAGGTAGTGTCCTAGGATCTTCAATTTTTAACCTATAGGGAAATGATATTCCTAGTGCCCCAAATTTCGATCTTGCATTATATGCAGACGATACAGCCATCATTTCGCAACATTCCAACACCCTCCAGGCAATCTCACAATTGTAGAGTTACCTTTCAGCCTTAGAACTCTGGCTCGGTCTGTATAAAATCAAAATCAATGACGGTAAATGTGCTGCCGCTATGTTCATCCGAAGAAATATCCCAAGTTTACCTAATTTAATCCTCTTCGGTGAACCCATTCCCTGGGTGTCTTCATATAAATATCTAGGTGTTTTACTAGATTCAAAATTAACTTGGCAGCCTCACAGTCGCAAAATAATAGCGAATGCAACAGCTGTCAAAACCAAACTGCGCTCCTTTTTCGCTTGGAATAGCGACCTGTCACTTGATAACAAGATCCTGCTCTACAAGCGTATGATAAGGCCTGTTCTTACATATGCGTGTCCCATCTGGGGCCCATCTGCATTGACTAACAGAAAACATGTTCAAATTTTTCAATCAAAATTGCTTCGGCAAATACTTAAAGCTCCGTGGTTTGTAAGGAAAGAAGAGATTCATAACGACCTCAAAATTATGCCCATTAATCGCTTTATACAGCGACTTTCGGAAAATTTTTTCAAAAATATTCAACATGTTGCTAATCTTGTTCTACATATGCTACCCGTATATGATCCTGCTGTCGCTTCTTCCCGGAAAAGACCGCATGCGGTTCTTAACCCGGAATAATCAGCTCTCCCATTTAAACGGGCTAGGTATGGGCACACAGACGACCATGTGAATAACTACCTCTCGTTCCTTAACCCCCCGCCTCTAGAGTTCTTTAATGCATACAGCATTAACCTGAGGAATCCCTTTTTTAACGTTTCTTTAACAAGAAACATCACAGTCTAAAAGGACTGAATTAAATTCTAAAATATATCTGAAAAGCTGATTTAACTGCATATATAATAGCTTTTATTATACTTTATTCTAACTAACGCTTAAGAGCGTTACGTTAACTGTTAAAAACTACTGATAACAGCTCTTGTCTTCCTTTAAGAAGGAACTCTTTCAGACGTTTAACAACGTCATTTTCGGCCTTTTAAATACCGCATTGAATAGCGCTCAAAAACGAAACTTCTCCCTCCTAGCTGATCACTGGCAGAACTACTTTTTCGACCTGTAACCAGGTCCCCCCTCCCTCCCTCCTCTGAAGAACGCGTATCGGAAAAGGTCCTTAAAGATCTCTTCCCTACGTATTCTTCGCTCCTGACGTATGCAAAACACGATTATCAAGGTTCAAGGAAACTTCACCTTTTATTTATCTGGTCAAAATTATAAGATGACTGCCCCTATTCTAAATTATTCTGGCCCTTATTTCGGCGCTATATTAAGACCTTCTTGAGTTTTTACCTTTTTCGTCTCAGTGCGAAGGCATTTATTTATTCCAAGTCATTCGGCTTATCAAAATTTTTACCCTATTTGACAATCCCCTCTATTTGATGATCTAAGTTTCGGTGATGATGTACAGGTAAAGGCGTAGTTGCCTATGAACTCCGTAACTTGCACTTCCTTGATTCTTGATCCGTGCCTGCCTCGTTCAGAAGACAAAGAGTGGCAAATGGCTGAAAGGGAATGGAGAGTTATCCCTCAGGACACCATCCGCACTCTTATTGAATCTATGCCTAGACGTGCTTCTTCGTGAATCGCTGTCCACGGTGGTCCTACATCCTACTGAGCCGACGCCATTCTCGCTCTTTATTCTGATTATCATTTTGAAATAAAGATCACTTATTGCTGCTTGCTGTCTCTGTCTTTTTTCCAAATTTCATCACTTTCTGACTACTCCTTCTTGGTGTTGCTATTTCAATGTCCAGTAGTGTATTTTCATCAGGGAGTAGAATTCAGATCAGAATTCTTGCGCATGGGTAGGCAAAAATAAGTCCGGTTTTTTGAGGAAGGCAACGGCAGCGGATGATGCTTGTTTACGTTTGGTAGTTCAAAAAATTGCAAAGTATTAGGCAGCTTTTCTGATTGCGATTTACAGCAAATAGACAATTTACGTCTACAAATCCGCGTTGACATGTTTGAAGCTCAGAAGATTTAAGATTCAGTGAATACGTTTAAGACAACAGATTGCAATCTTAAGACTTATAAATCTTTTAAAACGTAGTTTAAATCACTACATTTAAAACAATAAATCAGTGATAATGTGAAAATAATTGTTTGTACTGAAAAAAACAGTAAATCATAGTTTTAAACTATATTTGAAGAATAATACATCGGTAATTAAAAATAATATTTATAGCTCATTATTGTATTATTAAAAAAATTTTATGAATGCATAATTATCATGTTATGAATTATTCATTAATGAATGATCTCATTATTTATTATAATTACAAAGGAAAAATTTTTGTTTTTAATAATGCTTAAAAAATTACTGTCATCGGTGGGGTTTTTAACGTAATTTTTCTATTTGAAAAAGGAATATCTTTTCATGTGAGGTGGTCCATCATAGAGGAATGATTGCATAAGGGAGATGGCACATATACAGGATTTTGCAAAGAAATCTGTCTTAGAGTACAGATAATGTTATTTGGGAAGTATTCCTCAAACGATCACTACATTAGGGATGCGCAGGGAGGACCGCATTAGGGATCTACAGGGTTAACTTTCCAAATTAATTTGCCTTAAAAAGAGATGTTATTTTATTATTTATTTATTGGACAATCTGATATTGCTCATTGCATAAGTCAACATAAGGCAATATTTCACTTCAGTCCTCCAGGAATGACTACATACATTACCTCTTATCAGCACAGTTTATTTCTGTTTTCTCTTTTTATTTAATTATTTTTTCATAATACATTTGTGTTTATTTTTAAGTAAAATAGATCAAATAAAAATAAATAAATTTTTGTGCATGGCTAAATATACTCAGTTATGAAGCTTTTGATTGTAAATGTTTTTTATTTGTTAAAACAGCACTTTTTATTTAATTTCAGTCAAACCCAGACACACACTGACAGCGATTTTAAACACATTATGAGTATACACAAGCCTTACATATATAAGAGTAAATGGAAAACATTTTCGCTCTAGGCTGACGTAGAAAGGCTGTCATAATGGTGATTCAAACAAAATTAATTAAACTATTAGATTAACAATCATGGATAGTTTAAGATAGTTAAAAAAAAAGTAAGAATATAGGTAGTGAAAATAAATAGTGACAAAGTAACGAAAGGAATAATCTCAGAAGCAATGTTTTCAAAACACAGATAAATTAATTAAGAATTATACTACTAAATTTTGAAAAAAAAAATTTAGATAAAAAGAATAGTGTCAAAAAACTATGCTGAAGTTCTTGATAAAAACCTCTTGCATAACTGTCTTCATGCAAGGAACGCTTATTTGAAAACTAAATTGCTAATTGCTAGATTATTTACAGTTGGATAAAAATAAATGTAAGCATTTACAATAAATTTAATGTTAATTATTTATTTACAGAAAATATAATTCCATAATTTAATTAATTTCTATTTTTAATTAAAAACATAGAAAAGAAACTGACTATTATTCTAATTAATTAAGACATTTAGTTATAAAATAAAAACTGAGTCTGTAATCAGAGTCCTAAAACAATTTTTTTCTTACAATTAGATTTTATTGATTTAAGCCTGATTTTTTCCAATGAAATGAAATCATGAAAATAATGACTTATGAAATAACGAAGTGATATCAATGAAAATAAAGTCAATTTTACAAGAAAAGAAAGTATTTCAAAAATTCAACCTCGTTTTAAACTTTTAAAATACAATGAAAGTATTTTTAATTGAAATTAATATTCAAAATCCGTGGAAAGATGATTTGGCTGATACCCATCGTTTTTCTATTTACTATTCTTAATATCCGACGATGATTTGATGAAATATTCAATAAATATCATTATAATATTATTACTTTAAAAGCCTTTTTGAAAACGGTGATTTTTTAATATAATAGCCTTTTAATAATTGATCACGAAATTTCTTAATAGGTGTTAAAATAGTATATTAAATTACACTCTATCCGTCCCAAATTAGTTGCTACATTTAGGTCGAAAATATTGTGCCAAATTAGTTGCTAAGTTCCAACTAGGTGGAATCATAAATAACTTTCAATGCAATTTAGTAGATTGACACCAGTAAAATTACATACCAATTAAAATAGTTTTACTTGAGATTAAAATTATCATAACTTAATATTTTCATTCTGTTTTTATTAACTTTCCACAAATATCCTATTTATTTTGGGACAATTTTTTCAAACCAAATTTGCAGGGGTCGCACGCTTTTAAGCCACGCCCTATTTTTTAAGGACTCTACCACCAGTTTATCAGGAGATCGTGTTTACGTGATTAAAGCAAAGCCTCGATTGCTGCCTGCCTAACGGTTGGGATGCCTTCGTGGAGGACTTTCTAAGTGACACTGTTTCATATACACGAGAAAGATCATTGATCAAAGATCATTACTGGTGGAAGAGTCCATAGAAAATGAGGCGTGGCTTAAGGAGGTGCGAACCATGGATACTTGAAACTAATTTTGTACTGATTTAAGGAGGGAATGCTTAATAAGTAAATGTTGACTGATAACATAGCACCTCTGAAATTTCTGAAAAAATGTTCAAACGAAATCTTAAAATCAATAATCAATCTTATCCATAAGCAGTAAAAAAAGTATTCAAATATAGAAACTAATTTGGGATACAGGGAGTATAATTTTTTGTTTAGTAAAATGCTATTTTATTAATAATGGAAGAATTTTTTTTAATCGCGTAATTAAAGTCATGATTTAAGTGGCTCAAATTTAATCAACAGTTTAAAATCAGATGCACCCTATCTACATTAATCATATACAAGTTGTTATAAACAGAAAAAACACTTATTATTACATACTTTAAATCATATGTCTCAAGTAACTCAAATGATTAATCTTCAGCAAGGAAAAAAAAAAGACCTGTATTTGTGTGTATGCACGTTTGGCGTATGCGAATATAAACTTTTTCATTGCGTAAACGTTGTTTAGCCTTTTTCACGAACAATCCGATTGTTTCGAAAAGAGCCTTGTGGCTGGCCCTGAAAAGGGTCGTTGCACTGAAAATTTTCGAGATATTGGCGATGGAAAAATAACTCTAAGAGCGTATGTACAAGTATTTTAACTACCCTACTTCCCGATGAAAACAATATAATCGCATCTCGCGTACGCTGCCACTTTGGGATATAAACGCTAGTATTACACGCCACCGCAACACATTGGTAGTCACAGCGGTTACTCGAAAGAGAACGATTTTTCTTGAAGAACGCCAGTGAGTAATCGTTTAGAATTCTAACCTCCATTTGAATAATGGAAAAAATGAAGCATCCCTAATCTTACTTACGGTAGAGTGTATTAGAACTACAAAGTAACTTTATACTATGCGGCTTTTCACGTTCACTATCGCACGGAGTACGGAGGACATTAATTAAATGAATTGTGCTAATAAAGAATCCTGCCAATAAATGAAACCTGGAAAATAATAATGACGAGAAGATAAGGTGGGATTATCGCTTGATAAACACTATGTTAAAAACTAACTTATTAAAACTAAGCAACCATTTTTTTGTTGTTTGTTTGTGCATTTCACAAATAGCACATGTTGGCAAAGAAAAACAGGCCGCTGAAATAGCGCAGAAAGAAAAAGGAAAATTCAAAACACCGACGAACTCGCGAAGCAATTCGCCCGCTAGAAAATACACCTTCGTAAAGGGAAAGAAAAAGCAGCAAAGATAAAGAGGGATTTATTTCTGCTAGAAAGACGCATAAACGCACCTTATCGGCTACTGATAATGAGGAAGGTCCCATACACAAAAATAAATTTTCGGATCTCAAACCCGAAGATAATATGGATACGGAAAACGATGAAAATAATGCAGGATTTATTCAACCTAAGAAAACTGCAAGTCATATCCCCCCGATAGTATTAGAAGACTATAGCGATTATAGACCCCGATAGTATTCGAAGACAAGTTAAAAGAAGAATTGGAGGCTTTATGTACTAAAGTCAAAGGAAATTTGAAAGGTGACACCTTAAACATACGTGTTTGGGAAGTTAACGACTACCGTGCCGTTACACGGTTATTACAGGATCGTGGAATACCATTTCATGCATTCTCTATTAGGTCAGAAAAGCCGATTAAAGCGGTTTTAAAAAAACTGCCTAAAAATATCGACCAGGAGTTGCTGAAGCAAGAAATTCTTAATTTAGGAATTCCTGTTTTGAAAATTAAACAGATTAACAGCTACAAAGGCGGGAAAGTTACTCCCCTGAATACGTATGTTGCCGAATGCAAGCGTACCCCAGAGGGGAAAAACATCTATGATGTCACTTTTCTTAGAGGCTTAGATGTGAAAGTAGTTAATTACAAAACAAGGGCAGGTCCCGTGCAGTGCCATAAGTGTCAGCGCTATGGACACGCACGGGATCTGTGCTACTATAAGGCCAGATGCCTGAAATGTGCTGCTGTGCATAAGACTTATATGACGTATGTTGCCGAATGCAAGCGTACCCCAGAGGGGAAAAAGATATAATATGTCACCTTTCTTAGAGGCTTAGATGTGAAAGTAGTTAATTACAAAACCAGGCCAGGTCCTGTGCAGTGCCAAAGTGTCAGCGCTATGAACACACACGGGATCTGTGCTACTATAAGGCCAGATGCCTGAAATGTGCTGCTGTGCATGAGAC
>KK113197.1:0-19063 GCA_000611955.2 Stegodyphus mimosarum
TCTCTGCTCTCCTTCGACCTCTTTTCGCAAAAATTCCAGGAGATTTGAGAGACGTGATCCCTGGTTACCGAATAAAATGCTTCTCTTCCATACTCGAAACATGTCAGCCGACAGGCAAGATTCGACCATGGGATATAACCGGGACACATTAGTATCTAGGGCTAAACCTAAAGACTCTAGAGATCTGAGGTGGGACTCGATTTTGTCAAACAGGGACACTAGCGGCAAACGATCCTTCCCCTGTAAGCGTACGTTTTGGATAATTAATTTTAACAATTCCCTCACATATATCTCAGTTAAAATTTAATTGTTGCCAAAACGCTCCTTAAACGTAGAAACAGCTTTTGGGTAATTTTCAGCTGTTAAAGGATAACTATCTGTCAACTTACCAGCTCGAGTTCCTGGTAACATTAATTGAGGAAAATAATAGAATTTGTCAACGTCATTAAATTCCTTATCTTCATGGATCTTCTTAAATTGACCCCAAAATGTAAGGTAACTTAATAATTGCCCATCGAATTTTTTAATTTGAATTTTTGGCAATTTGTACAGTTTGTCATTAGAAGCGCTTATGCTACTATCCGTGATAGAACTTGTGCTGACACTACGGTCATCCGCATTCTCTATACTCTCTTTCACCCGACGACTAAGTGTGATAAATTCATCTGAATATTCATCGCAGCTTATAACTTCTGGTTCTAGATCAACCTCAACAGCTTTCCCCTAAATCAATAAATCCAGTATTTCTGAATAGTAAGATTTTAACTCAGTAATTATCGTTTGTAATTTCACAATTTTATCTTTTAATACAGCTTTATCCGCTTAAACATCTTTACAAAGTTCGTTCTTTAGAATCTTACCCGTCCTAGCTAAAGCACTGCATGCCGTTGCACGCTTTTTCTTTAGCATATCAACATCCATTTTTTCCTTTAAGTCCAGACCCACTTAAAACCCAAAATCTGTTATTTTATCATCATTCCGACAAACCCTCAAAATCGTTACTCAGCAATTCCAAAAATGTAACTCAATATAAAAAATGAATAACAGTAGGTCATAACATTCATACACAATAAATCGAAACTAATTCGAATACTGTTACGAAATTCAACATTACAGACGATAAAACGCATAATTTTTCCAAAGAAGACTTAAATTAATATTTACTTCGATGATAAAATAATGTAATATAACAAACGCAATACTTTCTCAACTACATTAATATAACAATCTTAGCGCATTCTTATCAGAATTCGTATCCTAGCAGGCTCGCCATTTTGTTATGTCGTGAGCAAATCATTCTTTCTTTTCACACCTGACCGCAACTGGCTCCGGCATAGCAATGAATACTCAACATCTACAAATTTAAATACCATTCCAGAATTTTTATGATGTATTTAATACAGTAATGCTAATCACATTTATGTTTTCAAATTATATATAACCACAATAGTATAAAATGCACTTCGATCGATAACGACAACAACCTGAATAACGAGAATAAGCCCAGCGTAACTTTTACTAAAGTTGAGACAACTTTTGTAATTTAAATATCTCAAAACCTAAACATCCTAAGGTGTCCTCATCTTCTGAAACGTAGCGAGTTTGATAAATATTACTAATATCCGCAGCGGATTCCATTTCATTCGCACATAAAACTCAGTTTTGTAACGCAATTGTCTCGCCTGCCGAATTTTCCGGCGAAGAGACTCTGAACGGTTTTTTTTCTTTTTTATAAAGTATAACTTGTCCACATTTGAATGCTTTAGGGAAATATTCGCTTAAAGAAATGTATTGAGGAGTTCATGGAAGAACTCTAGACTGACTTGATATGCTATTTTGATTGTGGTCAGTGAAGTCCGGACCCTTTGCCTTATCGGCTGAGGTTAAAACTGATGTCGAGTCGTTGCTTCTTTCATGTTGTTCAGGGCTGTCATCTTTTGGATCGTCGCTTGGGAACACAATTTCCATTGTAGAACTCAATGTAAAACTTATGTAATTAGTAGTATCCAGCTTTGGGTTTCAGTGCAGATATTTTGATTACTAGACTTTCTCTGTGGCTACCTTGCGCAGAATGCAGTACACGTTTGAGGATTTTAGCAGAAATGTTTCTAGGTTTTTATCTTGGCTGCTTGAATCATGCGCTTGTACAGTGATTTTTCTTTTCTTCAGCTATAGATACAGATAAATAAGACAAGTGTCTTCCAGCAAAGAAGTGTCCACTACCAAATATGCCTTATATACGCAGCTATGAACGTCCCAATTTCAGTTAAGTGAATAGGAATGCTGCATCTAGCAAATAAATTTAAGAGTGACTCTAGCATGAGCTTTATAGCATTTAAGCACTGTGGCAAATTTAATGTTTATAAAATTCGTAGTCACACTTTTTAATTTATTAAAGCATTCTCTGTGTGTAAATTCATAGCTTTTGAAAGCATTGAATATTAAAATGAAGCAGAGAAATCGGAAAGATGTTAGTGAATAAAACCTCTCTGCAATATGGACGTTATTGTGAATTGCTTAATATGAGGGTTAATGCCTATTCTTGTCAAAAGTTTTTATCGATTGTCTGTATTTATTTTTCCAATTTAAATTATTAAATGGTTCAGTTTTTAAATGAAGAAATGAAGGGTTGTGGTAAAAGTAAGAGTACCTTTAAACATGTTTTAATAACAAAGCATTGGTTACAAAGCATAACTGTAATAATGCTTAATAAATATCTAAATAAATCGTTGTTAGGAAAAAAAACTGACTTCAGTTCGTAGAAGAGAAGCATTATTTTCTCGAGAATCTTATCCATTATTATGAGTTGTCGCTTGGCTTTTACAGTAATGCTGAATACTTGAATCTTTTTAAAATCTAGATCTACCTAAATTCGAGCATCTTAAAAAATGACGAATATTAGCAGAAAATGACAAATATTCAATAAATACCAATTTTACAAACCATACTATTGAACTATAACTATAGAGAAAAAACAGCATTTTCTGGCCTACTCACAATCTGAGTTCAGTGTTGTTTTAAAGGGATATTTTAGTTCCCTTAATATGAGAAAACAAAGTCTCGTTGTTTTGGTGCTTGCACACATTTATCTTCTCAAAATTTAGGCTTCTTTAAATTTCCGAGAACTAAATATCTGAACATTTAAGAGAATCTTGATTATTATAAAGAAGCTGATTATTACTAAGAAGCTGCAGGACGTTTTTATTCCATTGTGAATTATAATTTAGAAAATGAAATTTTTTGGTGATAAGTGCAGGAAGTAACAATCTGCTTTCTCTTCAACTTATTTTCAGTAAGTAGCTAAATCTTATTCAGTGACTCTAAATATTAAAACTACTAACTTTGTATTTCGTACACTTTTTTTGAAAAGTTTCAAGAGTTATCTTTTATTATGCAATGTTCAATTCTCAGAGGACCAACCTGTTTAACACACATTTAGCTTAATTAGAAACTGAAATTACTCTTTTTTTCACCCTTAAGCGGTCCAAACTTTCTAAACCTTCTACCACTGCTCCTTAGCTGAACTGAATTGCAAGAGATCCCAAAGATTGGCACGTGATTAGTCCCCTTTCCAACCCTCTTCACTTCCACACTATTATGCGTGCTAATGAGCTGTCTAAGGCTCATGTAGAATAAATAGCAATTAAGTTTTTAGCGAAAGTGAGTTGCTTTAATTAATCATTACCCTTCTGGGGTTCTATGAATGCCTAATTAACAGAAATGCTCATGTAGAGATAGGGCTCTTTCTGATCCATTAGATTCTGGATGACATTTGCACGAGTTAAGAGAAAAATTCAAAATTCTTGCAAAATTATTTCCCCGCAAAGTTTTAGATATTTCTTTTATTGCATTCTTGGAAAATAAATTAAGTTATTAAGCGGCACTTTCTTTATCTATGAAGCTGTGGAAGTACTGAAGACTGCAACTAGAAAATTCATTGCTGAGCAGTTCACATGTCAACTCTCAGGAAGAAACAAAGTAAACTGAGAGAAGATTCTTGATGCAATTCCTCAACAAGCGAACAAAATTTATCCTCTGCTGTATTTGAATAACTGTTAATCATATATAAATCTCTCAAGATTAGTGTATATTTAGGACAGTATTTAAAGGTTACTACGATTTGCTATTCACACATGAAGGATTACAGTTTAAATACAATTGTTTTTAGTTAAATTTGCTCATCACATCTAAGGGTTTACTAATTGTGTATTCTAAAAAAGATAAAGAATTTCAGTGTAATGCATTGATAAAAATATTTAAGAATTGTGGTTTGGGTTTAACGAAAACAAATACTATTAATGAATATAGAAATAGGCGAAGAATATTCTATAACAGTAGAAGGATTTCAGTAAACTTGGGGCTTCTTAATGCAGCTTTGGAGCTCTTAATTTCACTCTGCATTTACTGACCGTTTTAGTTTACTTGATACTGTAAATTCAAACCGTCACAAAATGTTTGCCCAAGCTTTAATAAATTCTCAAACTAGTATTAAATATTGTTTTTCGAGGGACACATAAAACTTCCACTGCACTTTTTAATTTGTGAAGAAACTATCAGAAACGTTTTTCTATTTAAGTCTAAATAAAAGTCGAGCATTTAAATTTTATGAAATGTCAAGACACTATTTAAGTATACATACAAGACACAATACAAGACAAAGAAATACATATAATTTTTCCTGAAACCAGTATTCTGCAAGAATGTTAATTGTGACAGATTTATATGAGTAATATTGAAACGAATGCTGTTTTCGAAGTTTAGGTTAGTGACCATGTTCTTGTTACAGTTTTATGTATCATAGCATGCATAAAGCAGCTTAAACAACAGTTCAGCCTCTCTATAGTTTTATCATGCTCTTAGACTTTGTAGCATTAACATATGCAGTTCTAGCTACATTTTACTGCAGCTTTTATTACATCTAACCCTTACTTATAGTTGACGAAAACTTAACTCAATGTAAATATTGTTCTCTATAAATAATATCTCTAACAATGTCATTTATTTAAGTAAAACTAATCGTAGTCTGGAGCTCTAATTCGAGATCTTCATGGGACACCATTTATAGAGCTTATTCAAGTAGAAGACTGACGTCAATTGTCACTCTTTGTTTTTTAGTCATAAGAAAAAATCCAACTCATGCCAGCAATTGCATTCTGTAATTTAATCTTTTGAACATTATTCGGGAGTATTGCCAAAAGTGTTTCTCAGTCGTATCATACATATCATGAATCGTATCATCATAAACATCCTTGCCAAGATCTGTACTATTTTTAGTGCGAAATCCAGAAAGACATTCAGTTTTTAAAGAACTATAAAATTTATTAAATTATTTCATTTACTATTTTGGAGTTATAATTACATATTACTAATACAATACAAAGATGTTTTAATATTCTTAATTTCGCGGATTTCAAGAAAAGCGAAAAAAATGCAACCTTTTTGAAGTTTACAGTTCAACGGACACTTCAAAGATTTCATCTCTTAAAGAAAGAAAGTACTACGTTTCCGTACATTTGAATTTCAAATTCTTGACGTGCAAACAAATATTATTCTTCGTGTATATTTCCTTAGGCTCCCATGTAAATAAATAATGCATTTTTCTCAAGACTAATAAAACAGTTTAAGACCGCAGTACTTATTTTCTTGATATGAGTGGTAATAAAATTTACCTAATGTATAGTAGAGACATTTTCTCTGACCGTTTGTAGACATTTAATTCGTTTGATTAATTTAGTTCCATTTGCTGACTGCTAGTTCGTTAGCGTTAAGTTTTATACCATTTTTGAAATTCCAAACAAAATTTTTTCATGCAAAATTCCAAAAATAAAATAGTTTCTTATTTTGTCAGAATGCCTTCAAACTTCTTTAGTGTTTTTTATTCTAATCTATTTTTATTTTAAGATTTAGCAATTATTGCTTTAGGTTTAGCACTTACTGAAAGAATTTTAGATTCATAAATCTTTTTTTTAGTTTTCAGAAGCAGCCATGTTGTTTGAAAACAGTGATTTCGAAGCACTGTAAGATAGTTAATAAGAGCTCTTCATGCTCCAAGTTTCTCACCTTCACCATCAGCTCTCGTAAAAAATGAGCTGCTTTTGTAATTGAATTCAATGTTTTTTTTCTGAATCCTATTTGTCTAGTTTCCTAGATGTCATCGATATTTCAATACTGTGATTTTCTATGAAGCGCTGCAAATCTTATTTTAGTGAAAATAAAAAAAAGTGGATATTATTATTTGAAAAGCATCTTTTATATTATCTCTATTCAGTTTAACAGTTTGACGAATTTGAAAGCTTTCTGAAGTTCATAATTTAAGGGAGCTCTGAAAGCCATGAAACATTCAACAAGAATTTTCAGGAATCCACTTCATGCATGCACTACGATCAGCAACCATACGAAAAAAACTATTGCTGCAGAAAACACTTGACCTCTTTTACACGCAAATATTGACAAGAGATATTTTTCTTTTATTTCTCTCTTGATCAGTGGGTTTCGACAGGAGTTACCGATACCTTACAAATTGTTTCTGTCAAAACCATATGACTACCTAACTTTCAAATACGTCTTAAAATATTTATAAAAATGGGGGAAAAGTTGAATACTTACTAAACGAGAAGACGATGAGATGGATAGGACTAAGCTATAAAATGGTACTCACCCGTTAAAAGGGGACATTTTGTCAGCAAAATATTAATGAAAATTACAAGTGAGAAGTTCAATTTAATATACTGGTGTTGAAAACTGGTGAAGAGAATTGTACCTTTGGTCGGTTATCTCTAGGGGTAATGGACGGATTTTAATAAAATATGGTATGGCCATAGTTTGATATAATGCAAAAGTAAATATACCATACAACATTAATGGTTCATATGCATAAATGTGCGCAAGGTTCATCAACGCAAGAAGGCTTCAGAGCAAAGAGTTTGAGAGCTCGGACATGGAGGATGGGTTACAACTAACAGTCACAAAGCTCTCGTAACACGAGAATTCATACTGAAACTGAGGCTATGAGTCCCCGTGGCAGTCGTTCTCATTACTAGATCAGTACTGCAAGAAAAAAGGAAAGCATGAGTTCTCTCCCCAAAGCGTCACACAGATCTTCTATGGATATACGTAAAGAGCACAAAACAAGTGCCAAGAAGCAAAGATATAGTAAAAAATCAATATGAGATTCAGAACATACTGAAAAATTTTGTGAAACCTTACAAGCAAAAAACTTAAATAAATAAAATAAGAAAAATATAACGGCATGTCTCAGCAAGAAAGAATGTACAACAAACCATCCGCTTTTGATTTTTGAAACTTCATAACAAACAAATTCTGTTTTAGCTATAAACGTAGCTATAAAACTGAAGTAACACAATATTAATAATAATTACTTATTTCTGTCGTATGCAAGAGTGATTAAAAACGAGAAAATAACGAATTGGTGTGGTATAAAGGATTTATTTATTTACTTGAATTTGAAAATTAAGATTTATGATGTTATACAAAATGATTCTGATGTTGGTGACAGTCAAAATATCAATAGTTTAATAAATAGGCTTTTAAAATCCCAACCTGAACTTTACATATACTGCTTTAGATTGACTTCGGTATTAGAGTTTGTGAAACTTTATAAGCTATTTTAAGTAATAAATATGTCGTCTCATAATGCACAAAAAGAATTTTTTCAGTTCAATCATCTTACAACAATACGGATCCAAATGTGTTTCATTTGATTTAAAAGTGCAGTCAAGAGCTGATAAGTTTTAATGCTTCATCTTACAAATATAAATAAGAAAAGTGTATTAATTAATGCTGATTCAGTAATTCTGAAGAGCATAAATGAATATAATTTCATTAAGAGAATTATGTATTTAGTAAAATGAAATACGCTTTAGAAAAAGTACTTCTAAATTCCTTGAAACTTTTCATATTAAAACTTTTTATGTTTAAATTTCGGCATCAGCTTTCGTTATTCCCAAACCATTCTGTTAAAAATGAAATAATAGAAATTACTACTTAAGATGAAAGGTTTCATTTCCATTTAGTCTCAGTTAGGGGAAAGGACAAATTACAATATTTGTATTGCTCTTAAAAAACTTTGAATATCCTCAAGACACAAATTCTTTCAAATTAAGCAGATTACATAAAACTGAAAAGAAAACACTCGCTTCTGATCAAGTGTTAAAATACCTTTAGTAACTGCAATTCTTTTTAAGGGAAGCTCACTTCTTCTTGTCCACGTGCCTCACTCATAAGAGTTAGATGCAGGTTTTTAAAATTACGGTTTTTGGAAGTGCGACTTCACTCTCCTAAAAGCCCTCTACGCTCCCTTGAACAACTGTCTTAAGACTAATTAGTCAGTTATAAAAAGTGTTGCATCAATATTGTCACGTAATAACCTTGAAAACGAGAGTCCCTGGTGCTTGAAATAAGTCGATGTTTCGAAACGAGTTTTTCCCCCATTAATTAGCATTGAAATATTTATTTTTCTGCATCGCTTATTTTGATAAACAAAGCACGGTAATTCTTTCTTTGAGAAACATTGTATGCTCTTCGAGTTCTGACGTTTGAATTTGAAAGATGATACGTACCCGAAACTAGCTTACCGTCGTCATTTATTTTAAGGAATAAGTCGCTAATTACAAGTTTATTCCAAACTGCTGTCTCGCAGTTCACTATTATAATCAGAAGAATTATGATGAAGCTTAAGATGTTTTTATCTTACTCGTTAGCATCGAAACTTTGAGACAAGCAACGCTATTAATTTGAGAAACTAAGTCTTCACAATTATGTAAATACATGTGCTTTAAATTCGGAAAGCAAACGCTGCAAACATAAACAAATGTTAACATATAACTGTGCCTTTTTACACTTTAAAAATTTTCCCTGCATATCATTTAGTCGCAATTTTGCATTTATGTATTCTTTATTCATCATAGATTCCATGTAACCCGTTTCTTTTAATAGAAAAACAGTTTTTCAACAGAAATGCAAGAGAGTAGAGTCCATAAATAAATTAAAAGATGAGAAATTCCTTCTAAGTTAAGGGGTGCAACAAATGCTTCTTAACAATTTCTACCAGAACGGAACAACTGTAAACAGATTTCATTGTACCTGTGTATATAAAAATATAGGTAGTATATAAAAATTTAATTTTTATTTATTAATTCAGTTAATTAATATTTCCTGTCTCCTTCCTAATAAAAATGTACTTTTTTATTCTCAGTTTATGTGTAGCAATACTAGGCCTAACAAGATATTTTTACATATTAATTATGTTTGCCAGCTGAAAAAAGTATTACTTTTCAGTAAATTCGACATGATAGTTTTTGTGTTGAACCGATTTAGAGGCTAACTGAGAAATTTTCAGTGCTCATTACAATATCATTTTTAATTTATTTCTTAAATTAGAATTCTGTAAAAAAATGAAATTTTCTTTATGTTATACACATTATTAAAAATGTTAGAAAAATTATTGCCACAATTTATTAAGTCTCTAACATCACCATCTAATGTTCACTTAAGCTGTTATAAAATTAAGTTTAGGGACTTTATTAGTTTGTAGGGATTTATATTTATTTTTCTACATTTATTTTGTCCGTTTATACTTTCTTTCCTATAAGCCTTCATTCCCCTACTTGTCAATGTCAGAATACGTAAATTTGGTAGCGCATGTGAAAGAATTCAATTTCTACCAGTAGGAGAAAGGGTTTAAATACTGATCTATGGAAGGGAAAGTTAGAAAGAGTCGGAAAGTACTATACCTCTGTACCGTGAGCTTCTGTTCTGTAATTAATGCTGGTTTGGCGTAACTGCTATTATTCCGCTGCTACTAGACTTCGACGAGGTTTTAGGTAACAGGATTATCTGACTCCTGGGGAAAGTTCTACTGTTTTGTTAATATCTTTGAATTGTAAGTTTAATTCTTGTTATTTGAGTTACCGCCCGAGTGAGGCACAGTTTGTTAGCATAAAGTCAACGCATCGTGAATTTTAAAGAATCTAATGAACAGATTTAAAAATACATAACCCTTGTTAATATACAGTAATATAATGGTATCCAAGATGGTTGTCTCGTTATTTTATGCAGTAAATAAACATGAGAGTTTCCTTTCTGAGAAATGCAAGTTATTTTCAATCAGTCTGTGGGGTTTTACGTATTTAATCCTAAAGTTCTAACTTAGAACCCCACGAACACTAACAAGCGAATAATCGCTTAAGTGTCAACAAAACACGTAAGACTAAAGAAGGATTCACAACCCTTTATTTTTCATTACATTTGCAATCAGTTCCTACTTGGAACTTTACACAAAGCCTCCACTCGGGCTTAAATAATAATGAATTTAAATTAAACTAATCTAAACTAGCTTAAATAAGCTATCTGAAAGGTATAGTCGAAGCTATCAGGAATCTAACTAGTTGGCCTCTAAGCATTAATTAAATCGGCGACGCCAAGCAAGGGCCTAAGGTATGGCCGAGCGTAGTAACTAAGAGAGAAATTAGCCAAAGGCAAAAGCTCGCTAGTCAGGGAATCAGACTCTCTCTTTAGAAGTCGGTGAAGTATCGACTTAAATAGTACTCTTTTTCATTTGCATTTACTGCATTTCTGAAATTACATTCTGGCAGGAAATTGTAAGCTGAAATTAGAATAAGATAGGAAAGATACAAAACTTAAAATAACTGTTAATAAACTTAGGATAAACCTTACATCTTTCCCCACCGGCATTTAACTATTCGAAGAATAAGGTTTTAAAAGAACCTTGTTTAAGAGTGTGAATTCTACACAAAAAGACTTTTTCATCCGAGTTTTCAACTTGTAGCAAGTTCTTTTTCGTGAATTCATCATTAAGCATTTTTCTGTTTAGGGTCAACTTTACACAAATATCTAAAGCTGGATTAAAACTAAGAAATATACACATTCAAAATTTGAATAGGTTTTACGTCCATCTACTTCATCTTTTCTTTCAAGCAGACGTCAGTCTTCACCTTCCAGTCTTCTGGAAGGAAAAAGTATTAGTTCTTTTTATAACAGTTTCGATGTGTTATCAACTCTCTTTCTTGAAATTATTTTGGCCATCGAACATTTTCATTCACACCAAACTTTAATTCTTCTTCCCCCCATGCTCTCCAGAAATTGTTCTGAATGAGACGAGGTTTTTATGTTGTATTTCCGCGAAGACATACTATCACTATCCAACCGCTACGATTTGTTATAAACGCGACGTTCAGACCTTAGAAAACTTTTTAAACACAAAACTACACATAATGTCCTACAATAGAGCTTAATTTTAAAATTCTTAAGTGAAGCCTGGAGATCCTAACATTAAGCATATTCAATCTATACTTTCTTTCCATTCATCTCTTATACAAAGTATTTAGAGTCATGCTTGACCCAAACTCACATTTGTACAAGTTTAACTTTTACAATAGTTTAAAAGCTGACATTAGCATTTCAATATTCAATGGAACATTTTAACACGTAATACTTTAAACTTCATTTTACATCATTCGTTATAGTTGTTATACAAAATTCACAAGGCTTAGCTACAATCTTTAAGTTAATACAATTGAAGTCTTTCAACTAAACATATTCATAAATTAGTTTCTCGGAACTTGAGAATACTCAAAAGAAGTTATTTACAAAATAAATTTTCGCCAACTTGCGAATTCAAAACTGTTTTCTGTTTAACAGATTGTTACAACTACATTCTCGCAAACTTGCGAATTCAGTTTCTGGCTTTGTATACGCATGCCTTCGTGGTGACGAAGGCATGCGGAAACGAGAAAATACCTCATTCCTTTACCATTTTCGTTTTATAAAATAATGCGAACTATCTCACAGTTTTGATGTCCACCAAATTTTATCGTTGTACCTTTCATAAAATTACATATGTTACATAATATATTACGCTTTTAAATATTTTAATATACTATAAGACCTGTGAAAACTTTCTCGTTGACTTCAACTACATACATTTAATTCCAGGAGCTTATTCTTATTCTTTTGACTTTAATCTTCGTTTTACCTTCTTTTTAATCAAAGCGAATTGCTACACATTCCATTTTTTTACCCCGCAGAGCCTTTTGCGTCGGTTAGCGATCCCTAGTTCCTCTCTTTTTTTCTTTTCCCATGTTACTCCCTTATACCTGTATAAGTTAAAAATCAATCTGTTCAGAAGAGTACGCGAATCGAAATTACTTGCCGTATTTAAATTGCCGTCTTTTAAATGTTTATGAAGGAAATTAAGGTTCAGTAAAAGCAAACGGAAAAACTTCGCAAGTAATTGATTTTTTTTTTCATTCTTAAGCAGCGAATGAAGTATTGTAAAAAAAAATCCCTCTCCTGCTTCTCTTTGGGCAAACAACTAACCAGGTAATTAGAGTTGTCGGGCTCACTTAGTAGCGGACAGAGTTTTCTTTGATTAATGCTAGCCCTGTGTTTTTACAGCAGCAAAATCAAGAAAAAGAAACGCTTTTATTCGTTCTTGATACCACAGAGAAAACAAATTCGGCCAAAAACAATGGACGTTTGATTTGTGCAACTATTTCTAATTAATCTTGCCCGAAGCAGCACTGGATCGAAGACCATGTAATGGGGGATTAAAAAAGTCTCTCTCTCACTGCATTTAGACTTAAATGGGCAATACTTTAATTTTAAAAAGAAATAAATGATGACAGAACAGAGTTACTCCTTATATTTAATAGAAGAAAATTTCCATTTTGTTTTTAACAAATATTCAGACAAACATAACTCGAAGGAAATCATATACTTTATTTTAAATATATTCAAATTAAAATCTACAACTTTTAACGGCTGTAGGTCAGCCTAGAGCCTAGCCCCATATAATATTGAGAAAACCTTTTCTCTTAAAGCTGTCATATATCTTCAGTTAACCTCTAGCTTTTTAATTATTGTTTAATTATTCATCAGGACTAATTTTCAATATTATGAAGCAGATCGAAAGAAGCATAGTACCAAAACGTATCCTCTATGTGGAATTATTGCACTGAAGACTGTAATAAATCAGCATTCAAAAGCAAAACTGCACAATTTCGACGCTATCGAAAAGCATAACAGAGAGGTCTTAGCGCTATTAGTAGTGAAAGTTCAGGGTTGCAATTATCCAGTTTGCAAATTCCTTAAAAATACGCATTATTATAAGTTCCATGACAATGTTATGAAGCAAAACTAATGCCCTGCAAGCCGCTTGTACATTAATGTAAACTTTCAAATCTTAGAAAGACTTCGACAAAATTCTTGACAGCTGTATTAGGTACATCGTGTCATGCTGTCCTAGAAAGAAAAAAACTTTGGGGTTCATAAAATTCAACGGAAAAATTGAAGTCATTTACTTTTTAGCCTGTTATATCCTAGAATATGTTCTTTAGGAAAAAAGTTCGGCTACGGTAGAATATTGATTGTATGAGTAGCATTACTAGCATATTCAGATAAGTTAAAGCATGCATTTTCCTCGCTGAAACAAAGTGCTATTCATTAAAGTAAACTTTTCAAACATACGAGTTTAGCAGCCAGAAATTCTCTAATTGGCACGAGGTACTGGGCTTATGAAACTTCAGATCTGTGTTTATATGGATACCCGATAAAACATTCCGGAATAATTCATGAGAACTCCAACGTCTCCAAATCGACTAATAAAGACGCTACGTCATAATAAAGTCAAAATAGGTATCCCCACACACGAAGTCGTTTTGGTCTAAGATGTACAAAAATGTATGCATAGTTTACCAATTTTTCTTTTTGTATTAATAATAAATGGCATTTTGAAGACGGAACGGTAATTCTTAGTTGTTTAGAGGAAAGTTAGTTAGAAAAGTGATTTCCCATACATTATAATTAAAATCAAATACTTGACTTTTTTGATAACAGAATTTTATTTAAAACTATTAATTATTAAACAAAATACAAGCCCTGTAAATTTAACAACTTGTTTTAATCTTACACTTTTACTGTTACAAATTTATAAAACTTTATTAAAAAAATGATGTTAAATCAAGCTAACTTAAAGAAACAATTTTAAATTTTCTGTTACAAGCATTAAAATTTGATAGCGTTGTTTTTACTCGTAAAAGCTGCATTAATATGCATAAATATTTAGCACGAGTTGAGAAATTTGTACTTTACAAAAAAATTTTAATAATTCCTTTTATTGAAAAACTGCATCCTACTTTATGAACAACAGTACATATTGATACATTAACACAGTTAGGAAAAGGAATTATACCCATTTTATAATACAAACATATGCACTATCAAGTTTGACTAAGAGTTCAACACAGTGCTAGGAAAGCAGTGCAAGTCTCAAATAAAATTAGGTGCTGCTAGAGATTGTTGTCATAGCCTATTTTTGAGAAATACACAGATGATAAGTTTAGTTTTCGATATGTTTGAAATTTCATGATATGTTCTTAAATCATTTTTTTTAATTTGGTAACATTGTAGGAATTCTGCCTGCAACTAAGGGTAACTTATGGCAAATACTTGAATAGACGTGTAAGGGATTTATGGTTGTGTCTACGATGAAAGAGAACTTACGAAGAGTGTAAAAACCTGTTTATTCAGATCTCAAAATAATTTTACAGAAGGCACTTCTTGTGCTTAAAATCCAGCCAGGATTTATAGCTCAACTCAAAACTAATGAATGAAAATTAAAATTAACCGACGAGTGAGGGCGCTGGGTCCAGTGTACCCGCCGGATTAAAGAAACCTTTCTAAAAACACGCCTATTTTTCCCAAGTGGTTGTGGTTCTCCTCTTTGTGTTTTCAAAGTTTTTCGCCGGAAATTTTATTGAAAGTTTTGTTTTGATCGGATCGGGCTTTTCAGATCGAGCTCGCCTATTCGCATTGCTGTAATATAGTAAATTTGTGGTAGCACAGGAAGCTGCAAACATGCGGAATTTATCCTATAAGGATGAAATGTTACGTTTGCAAAAATTATTAGAAGACGTATCAACTGGTGAAGAATATTGAAGAAACTGATGATGAAAGTGATAATGAATTTTTTTAGTTCTCATGATACTGATTCAGAAATCGAGATGGATTCTGAAAACGAAAATGAGAATGTCATTTATTGCTTTATTGGAAAATACAAAAAACCGATTGGTCAAGAGAAAAGCCTAAAGCTGATGTTAGAACTCCTGCTCATAACATTGTTACTAAACTGGCTGGAAACATCAGTAAGGCAAAATATGTGCAGACTCCAAATGAATCTTTGGGAACTTTTACTAAGTGAACAGATGTTGCTGAAAGTCGTCACTTATATAAATATTTATATTGCATCTATTTTAGAGAACTTTTAAAAAGAGAGAGATGTTCGTCACACAACTCTAATTGAAATTCGCTCTTTTATAGGTCTTTTATATTTATGTGGCGCTCATAAGTCTTCTCATGTAAATGTGCAGGACCTGAGGGCAACAGACGGAATCGACTTAGGAATTTTCCACAAAACTATGTCCTACAAACGTTTTCTTTTTTATGTCCTACAAACGTTTTCTTTTTTGATGAGATAGGAACTCGCGTCGTCAGGAAAGAATCAGGTAAACTTGCACCTATAAGAGAGTTTTTTGAAGATTTTGTGAATGATTGCCAGAAATATTACGCTGTCACAATTTTAATTATAATATTAATTTTTATAATTTGCGTATTTTCTAAGTTCGATCATAAACTTTTGACAAAAATGTAACACTTTTTCACGAAGAGTAACAGTTTTTTCCTCGAAAAAACACGAGCCGAGTCTTTTGGACCCAGACTTTTGGACTATCGGACTTACGCTCCCGGATTAAGTCAGTGGTTAGCCAAGGGCTACAAGGCAATGAATAACGCATAAGTTTTCTCAGACCTATATCGGTGAGACAAGCACTATTTGCAAGAATAATGCAAGGCCGAAGACAGACTGTTATCGAAGAACTGCAATTAGTAACGTGGCCTTCAGTAGGCGTAATACTCTCTGATTAAACAATTTAAAATTTTTCTTTAAATACTGTTTTTTTTTCTAACTCATCTGAATACGGGCGAACTAAAAAATTAGCAGTCTGGCAGGAAAACGGAAAGGAAGAATGTCAGCAGAGATGTTTAACACAAAATAACTAGTTATATATAAATAAATTAATCCTTGCAGAATTATGTAATACTTTAACTCCTTCAATAGCAGTTTTATAAATAATATATTAAGTAAGAGGGGTGGTTATGAATTTCATGGTCTTCTGATAAACGTCGCCCTCCTAATATAAAATAAACAGAAGAATAAAATACATCAAGCGTATGGTGTAACAATTAGAAGCTCCAGAGAAAATAACCAGATACTACGAAAGTCGAAAGTGTGTTGAAACAAATACTCTGATGACACGCAAATTCAGCTTACATGCAAAATAAATACCAAACATTTAGTTACTTAGTACGCAAAAGCAATGTATTATGAAAATAACACGTTTTCAAGAAAACTTCTATAATTTATTGCCGTTTTTATACGAAAATACTTATAGTTTCATTTTCGTAAAACACATAATCCGTTGAGTTTTGTAAATATTTGAGTTCTTCGAGTTGTAAATATTTGAACTATTTGAAGATTCATACAAAGTCTTATTACGAAATTTCCCGCCGCCCAACCGGTATAGCGGTTAGCGTTGCTGACTGCCGTGCCGAAGGCCCCCGGTTCGAATCCCGGAGAAGGCACGGATGTTTAATAGGAGTATAATATTGATGCTACATGGGGACACTCTAAATATGCGGCGAACCCAAAGTCCTCTCCAGAGGTTGGTGGTAGGGGATGAGGGGTGGAAGATCCTCGGACCCTTCCCCCCGCTGGGCTCTCCATCAAAACTGGTTGGCGGAAGTGAGCTAAATTGCACTGTAAGGTTCTCAAGGCTGTTGCCAACGACAGATGTAAAACTTGCACTCCTTGCGACGAGAAATTCCGTGGCTTTGGGCTGACTGTAGGTCAGTCAAGTGAGCATTAGCAACAAGAATAACAACAACAATGCAACCCCCTGCAAAGAGCTCGGTGTAATTAGATTTTAGACATTAGTGTAGAAGAATGCGTACGCTGAGATAACACTAGTTATTTAAAAAATTTGTGCTTTTTTATGCCTAATAAAATACTTACTTAATTTCAAGCGAAAACAAAGTGTTGGAAAACTGAAAAGTTTGAGTTTATTAAAAATACTTTTAAATAAGCTATTAATGAAATTTATGAATAATCAGAGCATATCCAAAGACAAATATGAAGCTTTTGAGCTAGCGTATTTTTATGTCTAAGAAACAATACATATTATCGTTTGTTGGACATAAAAGAGTGTAACTTAAAAATACAATGTAGCGAATATTTTGATACGCAACGATATTCAGCAATGTACTTAAAGATATTTAATATGCTAGGAAAGCTGTCAATTCTTAATTATCACTTTTTGCTATACCTTATCACTGCTGTATGTCCTAAATTGTTAACTTTTATCTGATTCAATAAATATACTATATATTCTGTCTTGATCTAATAATAGAGAGAATTTGTAATAAGTCTGCATCGAAATAAAATAGGGAAAGGTTTAGGGCTTTAAGAGAAGCATTACAGCACACTAACCTTTAAACTTTTCTTGTTTCAAGTCGATTGGAGCACTTCCCCAAAAGAGTTGCTCTGGACACTAACCCAGAGATATAGGGATCTATCTTTATTTTTCTAAACTTTAACACGATATTTGCATTAGACTAGAAAGGTAGACTTCTCCTGTCCTCTATAGCTGAAAGAGGAAAGGACGTAAATCCTGGACCATTCACGTTTTGATGCAGTCTTGAATTTCTTTCGTGTAATTCATTGTCATTTTGTTAAATTTAAACGAACTCCTGTTTTAGAAAAGATCTAAAGTTATAATTAATGGCTTAATAATAGCTTTGGCATATTGTACGACTGTTTTAAAAAGCAATTTAAAGACAGAATTGCTTATTTCTTCTAATTGCAGTTTCCTTTTATTAGAATGAATCGCCATTATCTCAGACCTAAGTAATTTCGTTGTTAGTTGATTAACTAATAGTAATTATGGCAAACTACAGAAAGCTACTTGTATAAGTGAGGGAGTAATTTCGAGAAGAATGCTTTAAAGAAGACTTGCTTGTTAAAAACAACAAAACCCTATACAACCGTCCGAGACAGATAATCACAAGATTTAACTTCACGACTACTATTGCAATCTTTCATTCTCGGACAAATGTTCAATATTTGTTTTTCACGGAACTTTTGAAAAGGGCCCAGGCCATTCCACTGGTTTAAAATCACTACGTTTTTATTAGGAAAAGTTATAAGATATTTTCTCCCTCCTTTCTGCATTCCTTCGTGGTGTAATGGTAGCACACTCGGAGCGTATTGTATTAACGACTACAGCCCCCAGTCCACCTAGCCGGCATAAGCCGGCCATATGACTAAAAGGAGGACCGGCCAATCCAACTAAAATGAGGGAGCCAGCAGCCCGGCTGTGTCCCCTCTTAAAAAAATCAACAAAATTAAACTAGCTCCAGAGAAACGAGCCTAAAATATTAAAATATCATAAAGACTAGGAGCGTATTCGAGAGGTCCAGATTCGAGCCCGGGGAGGACATTGCACATTTTTCACATTTCCTGCTTAAAATAACCTAATGACTCTACAGTGCCGCCCGAACTAAAAGGTGGTGGACGATGATTCTTCACCACCAGGATTTGGCGATTAGGTCTCCTAATCCCCAGTCGCTCTTTAAAATGGGGAGCATATAAAGTATTTTCTCCCTCCTTTCTGCATGCTTTCGTGGTGTAATGCTAGCACACTCGGCGCGTAATCGAGAGGTCCAGGTTCGAGGCGCGGCAAAGGTATTGCTCATTTTTCACTGTCTCCTGCTTCAAAATAACTTAATGACTCTACAAAGTTTAATAACCATTTAATTTTCGAAGAAGAAATATAGATCTCTTGAAATGCATTCAGTCTTTCACTTGAACTTTAACGTGAAACATCAGAATTTTACCAGTTGCTTAAGCTGAAATGCACCTCTTATAATAAATTTATTAAATATGCCATTACAGTATATATAGTTTGTAGGG